>JAJIBD010000817.1:0-146790 GCA_021461705.1 Cryptotis parvus | reverse complement strand
AGGAGGCTCAGTCTTTTCTGTGTCAGACCATCAACCATTCAGGGCCCACAGGACAGAGCCCTGGGTGTAGACAAGTCTGTATCCTATCTGCCACCTGCCGATGCAGCCGGGCACCACAGCCACACCTGCAACACCTCAAGGGGCAGGTGGCCAGGACGGTGAGTCTACTGCTAAATTGCTCAGCAAGCCTTATTTGTAAATTCCCTTCCTTATTAAAGTCCCCACATACAAACCTGTAGTGGTCTGCTTCACACTTTATTTTCTCCTTGTCCTACATTTGAGCAAAGCAATTGCAAATTTTACTGAGCTTGCAAACTTACAAGGAGTGATACAGCTTCTACCTTGTACTTGCAGATCACTTGTTGCTCGCCTTGTGTATGGGAGAAAATTCTAGAAACCTAGCCCATTTGGAAGCCTTTGCTCATGAACGTATTGTGTTTCACATTGAACTGCCTAAATGCAGTACTGATTAGTTTGTAACACTGGAATTTGAGTGAACATCAGTACCTTTCACTTGGATTCTTGGTCGGCATCAAGGGACTTAATCTCTGACAATGAACTTTTGGTTCTTATAAATGGTTTTGGTTTCTAATAAATCACATTCCTTTTTGTTTTTTCTCTTTGATTTTCTTTATCTCACTACCTTCTGTGTCTGCTTTGAATATTTTTATCTGCAACTACGAAGCAACAACATAATCATAGAAATTAACATCTGGAATATGATGTACTGGTCAACAAAATATCTACTTACATTTCACAATGTGATTCTTCACAATATTTGCTTTCATAAACAGCTGATTTTTATGAAACCTTCAAACTTTTTCTATAAAGAATAGTGAAAGTTTTTATAATATGTTTAATTTACTATCATAAGCATTGCAGCTTACTTAGCCTAAAGAAAGCTGAAAATCTTCCAGTCAATCTCATACTAGGACTGTTAAGATTTACTGTGAAAAAAGAAGGGGAAAGGGGGCCGGAGCGATAGCCCAGCGGGTAGGGCGCTTGCCTTGCACGAGGCTGACCTCTGCCGGCCTGGGTTCAATCCCGCATCCCATATGGTCCCCCGAGCACAGCCAGGAGTAATTCCTGAGTGCAGAGCCAGGAATAGCCCCTGAGCTATGCGGGTGTGACCCCAAAAGAAAAAAAAAAAAGAAGGGAAAGAGTTGGGGCCAGAGTGATGGCCCAGCGGGTAGGGCATTTCCCTTGGATGCAGCCAGCCCATGCCGGCCGGGTTCGATCCCGGAATCCCATATGGTCACTGCCAGGAGTAATTCCTGAGTGCAGAGCCAGGAGAAACCCCTGAGCATTGCCGGGTGTGACCCAAAAAAAAGGCAAAAAAAGAAAAGGGGGGAAAGAGGAATTTTTCACCTATCAGGAAGAAGTTTGATGGAAGGGTATAAAAAACAAGTACTGCAAGTTGCATTATAAGCTATTAAAATGATGGAATTATAATTCTTTGCAGCCTATAAGAGGTCAGAACACATAGCAGGTTAAACATGGTTAAAAAGTATATAGGCCTACCTATGTAATCCAGAGTCAATTCAAACTCCATGGCTAACATGAAGATTTCCTGGGTGAACTTTCTATCATAACAACTGCATATTTCATTTTCATATGCCAAATTTATAGCTACCATTTGAATGAAATTATTACTCAATCTACTTGAGAGAACACACAGGGCAAATATTCCAGTCATTGATACTGAAAAACTTAAGAGTCTTCAATACCATTAAGTACCTTGTTGGGTACTTAATGACAAATCATTAAGTACCCAACAACCACTTTCATATTTGGTCCAATAGAAATATTAAATTGTATTGGGCCATGGAAGAAGCGTGAATATTTGCATATTGGGAAGAGATATCTTTGAACACTCTGATTAAGTCATTTAACCCTGACAACTATCAATATCATACTCTTTTACAATTTACTGTAGGTAATTTTACTAACTCTCAACAGCATTTCTGCTAACCACATAGCTTAAGATGTATTTGACTCTCTATTATATTTTCTACAGCTGCAGTTTTAAGAATCTATTCATTTGTCTTGTGGTTAAGATCTATATTATTTTTTTATTAGCCCTTTATACTTTATTTTTCTTGCCATTTGGTTGACTCTGGTACACTGGTACACAGAGAAGATAAATATTATTTTGATTGCCAATTACATACATGCAAAATACACTGCTTTTAGTTTATTTTTATTGCCTTAATATTTTCACTAGGGTAAACATTTTAGCCATATACGCATGTAAACATACATACATATATACACGTATATAACACACTTGAATTTATTTGATTTCCATAAAAGGTTTGAAATAATGTGTCACAACCTAACAATTACATAAGTACTCAGTAATCAATTTACTAAACTAAAAATACTTATCTTCCCAGCAACTAAAAAATGTTCTGAAAGTATGGCTATAAATACATCTGAGCTAATATTCCTCGGACATAGAAAGACATATGCAACAATTTAATTTTTAATATGATTTTAAATGAATATGTTATGCTTGATACATTATTTGACATCTTTCAAAAGGCTAATTGGGGTACAAAATTTTCAATAAAATATATAAGTATTTACAATAAATGATATACAGTAAAAATATGTGATACACATGTGTGTAATACGCAAGTGCAATTTTTGTGGATCTTCACATTTATCAAACTCTTCACTACCTCCCACTATTTATTGAAATGGCTTAGAACATAGATTAGTGCCTTTGATTATCTCTATTGATTTGTTAGCAGCTGCAAGAATCTGCAAAAAGACAGTAGTGTGCAGAACTAAAACCACCCACTGGATATTTTAAATATTTTATTCAGGTCCAAGTGTCTCTAGCTGGATTAAATATGCATTAACCAAGAGTTGTCTTTCCTGTAGACCAGTGTGATTTATAAATTGTCACGTATATTAAAAAAATTGAGCAGTAACAGAAGAAGAATGGAGAGCACACCTACAATTCCTGAGTTCCTGAGTAGCATGACCAACTCACAGTCTTGTCCTAATGAAAAGTAGGGCCTTTACCTTCATTTTCCCTCTGGCTTCTGACAGATCAGCTAAGATTACTGACATGTTTCTGTGACTTTGACTCATGCATAAAATTCGTTGTGCATCCACAGAAAACATGCTGCTTGTATCACAAAACAAAGGTCAGTGCAATTTTTAGAAAGAATTTATTTTGCAATCTGAGTATAAAAATTCTGGGTCCATACGTTGGTGAATAACTTTTTTAATTTGCTTACAGAAGAAAAGACTTCTTTAAAGTCATTTTTATTAGAAATTTGACAGCTTTTAGTCCTATGTCTTATAATCCAATTCATACGACATACAATGGAAAATATGCTTATTCCAATGTTTATTCAATCAAGTAAGGAACTTTAAAACTTTTCTATGTGCTTCTCCTTAAATACCAATGAGTTTTATCCTGAGCCTTGTCTAAGTCATGTGGTTTAGAATGATTAGACCTTTAAAACTTTCTTGTATTAGTACTGGAAAGCAGCACTTTATTGAAAGCTATACATCTGAGGATTTTCACCTGAGGGGCTCTCTGTGCTGTATTGACATGTCATGCCTTTTGATGTCTGTCTAACGCCATAATTTTAATTGTCAGAACTAATGACTTGTGAAATTGACAGTTTTATTTGTATAAGTCTCATTTTTAATGCAACAGATACTCTTAGTAGGCAGACTTTTTCTTTGAATATTTCTATCTAATGTTTCAATCAAGTTTCAGTGTCCAAGCGGCCTTAAATGAGTATTTCAAGTGCATGTATATAAACTTAGATTAATTTGCATTTATATACTTTAAAAAGTCATATGGCTATGTAAGTAGATCTCAGACTATTCACAGTGTTAGGAGCCAATATCGAACTTTTATTTTTAATATCTTTTGCAGCAGTTTTATACAGTAGTTAACAGTTCACTATTGATTTTTATTCATCTTGATAAACTTTTTTAGAATTTAAATTTATCCCCAGTAATTGATGGATATTTATAACTAAAATTTTCTCCCATAGTCTGTTTTGTTGGAGTGAGTCCCACATAACACTGCTTGAGTCTTGTGGGGCCACTGACCATAAAGTTCTTCCAGCCTTGCTTTTGGATTCCAAAGCCATACCTGGTAGTGCCTTAGGAAATCCCAGGGCCACATGAGTGATGTTCAAGGACATTTGGACTTGGTATCAAACAGGAGCTGATCATCAAATGCATACCTTATATGTACCCTATCCGCTATACTAGCTCTTGTCCTCTCACTCTCTCTTCTTTAGCTAGTCATAATCCCTCAGCAGATGCAAAAGTTATATATCTGGTCATATACTAGATTTTGATGTCACTGATCCAAGTGTTAAAGGAAGTCAGGTTGGTTACCTGTGGTCCAAGGGTGAAGTCTCCAGAGCTATTCTGTGAGTGTACAAAATTTAGTGGAAATGTTGCCATTATAAATATACATAGATTTTAATTTCAATATTTTTTAAGTTGTGCAGTGTAATAGATACATGCAGTGTAGAGTGTTTTGGAGTGAGACTGCCTGATTTTGTATCCCAACCCATCGATGTGTGACTTTGAAAAATTACTTAATCTCTCTATGTCAGTAGTCTCGAAATTATAATTAGCTTCTAGGTCTGATATAAGATTCAGAATTAGGATTTATTGGACACATATAGGGCAAAATACAATGACAAGCACTTAGCAAGTACTCTACATTTTAATAATTACCATCATGTCTTAAAGGAATTGTAACCATCAAAAAGTTAAAAATCACCAATCCAGGACATTAAGAAATTATACTTTAAAGGAAAATATCAGTTACTGGATTAGGAATTAATACTCAAACTTAATTCTAATGAATTGTAGAGATATATACTTATAATGTGACTGAATGACCTCACAAATAGCTCTGAAAATGTGAAAGGCCAATTTTTGTTCATATTCCATGGGAGAAAAATTATCTTTGTGTGATGCCTAATTTGATAAGTAAGCTGCTTCATAGGGTTGGAGCGAGTCTTTCAAAGCCTTTTCTGGATCATAATCTGGCCTTTTGGGCATGAATATGTCCTGTGTATCATCTTCCAAGTGCTGGAGGTCAACATAGAGATCTGTAGTTCCAGATCTACATTTGATATGTCAAATTCCAGTAACAATTATATTAGGTCACTCCCATGACCTAATATAATGGTTTGAGGCTCTTTATGTTCCTGTAGCAAGCCGATGCCCCTGGCTCTACTGGCATGAGACAGGACATATGGAGATATTAATGGTGCCCGCTCTAGCAAATAGATGATCAACGGGAAGATCGTGATCGTGATCGTGATGCCTAATTACCTACTTTCAATCTGCTCCTGACTTCGGCATCTTCCAAACCTGTTTCACAATTCTGAAATAAACTTAGAGGATAATAGGATAAATAGCAACATTATGTTTGGGGACACTATCTCAGCATTTTCTTTTTTCAGTTAGTATGGAAGTCAAAGTTTCAAAAGCAAAGAGATTCTGCATCTTTTAATGAAAGATAAAACAACAATATAAACATACACAAATTTACAGAGGAAAGATACACTTTAATACATTTGAAGTAAAGGTGTCTTTACTTAAATATGGTATAAAATAATGCAAGAAACATTAACTGAGATTGTACAGACAGCAAAGATGTGATTTGTTTCTTCTGACTCTGAATACATTAGTGAAATGAAACTTTCTGTGCTAATTTATTGGTTAAAAATGTGAAGTCACATGTATGCTTATTGATATATACTTTTGTCTTTACAATTCTTCCAGTTTGTGACTGAATTTCAGTAAACTGAGTGTCTAGCAGAAGCATTAAGAGAAAGAGTGACTGAAAATGTGGAAGTCTACTTCACTTTAACTTGTTAAAAAGGAAAAGACACAGATCCATCCTGATATACAAGGAAGATATAAGCAGACAACATTCTGAAAAGGAGGTTTTGAGATGGTAGAGTCCCTTGCAGATGAAGACTAAATGTACACAAAAAAAAGAAAGATTCAGGTCTTTTTCTCATGCAACATCTTGGTCTAATGTCTCTGCTCCAGGTAAAACAAAGAGCTATAAAGTATATGCAAAGGCTCCAGTCAGCTTCCATGCTACAAGACGATCCTTTTAGTTAGACTGAACAAGGCTTGTTAATCTCTTTGACGTGAGAGATTTCCCCTGAGAGAAATATAAAACAAAGACAAAACATAAAAACAGTATGATCACTGAAAAAACAAGTGCATATGAGTAGCATCTATCACAGCTCATTTTTTTTTTATGTCATGAACCAAACAAAACCCTTTAGGTACATTTTAGTTCAAACTTTATGATCAAGTTCCTTCCCCTCACAACATAAAACAAAACTATCTTCCCCCTTTCCACCCTTTCACCATTTCCACCCTCTTTTCACCCCACCAAAAACAGACTGATGGATTCACAGCACAGATTAGCAAATAATCAAACATGTCATAAACTTTGCACCGAGGGATAGCGGGATGATGCAACACCTAGGTCAGCAACTGATAATAAACATGTTACAACAAACTTTGTGACCTCTGGAAGATAGAAATGTGAGTGCATTCTTGTCAATTTCTGGAATAAGTGTTACATGTATTAACATCTAGATATGGACAGGTTTAATTTAATTAATGTATCTTTAAAGGACAACTGAAAGTTTATGACTGAGCTTCTCCCCTTTAAAATAATGGAAGAAATAAAGTACCATTATACCTCTAAAGATAAAATTCTATTTGTTCCCTGATTTAAACTGTTGATATGCTTTCTCATCTTATTTCCTCCAATACCAGCCTCAGGTTATTTCTGATTATTCTGATTCCAAGTATTAGAATTTTTTTAATTTTATGTAAAATTTAATTTTAAAAGGATAAAATAAGGAAAACAATTCTTAGAAACAAGATTTAGGTGATAATTGGTCATGTCAATAGTCTTAATAACAACTATGGCTTAAAATTGATAGAGGAGTGGTGTGACGTCCAGAGAGAAAACCTCTACTCATGGTCATGTTATGGAAACGCATTACATTTAGTAAATGATTAATTTTTAAGGTTAAGCTGTATACAGTAAAATTTTTAAGTAAAAATATACAGTAACTGACACGCCTCTTTGCGGATTTTAACACGAGCAAAGAAGACCAAGTATCATTTTCTTTAATTGGAGAAAAACATTCAAAACTTAGCTTTCAGCAGCTGAAATATGTGAATATGTCAAAGTTTAATAAAGGTCTTTCACACTAGGCTGTGTTTTACGTCATGGGATGAAAAGTAATTTTTAAAATGTTTATTAAATAACAACCTACTTTTTATATTTATATTATCAACCAGTTCTGTGGCTATTTCATCATCTATAAAATATGGAAAGTAATATAAACTCTTCTAAATCTAGTTTTGAAGAATAATGCAAGCAAATTGAAATGTTCTGGCATAATCTCTGTACTTGGTTTATGTTGACTCAATCTATGTTGACTTGGTTTATTTTGACACAGATTATGTGCTAATACCATTGTTTACTCTTTTCATTAGGACACCAAGGAACAAAGTTTCTATGTTGATAATGAGAGTGACAGAAAATTGTTAATGAGTTTAGAATTTGAAACTATATTGCCTTTCACCCAAATCCCAGTAATGGGTTAATTATAGAATGTAAGAATTAATAAAATACTTTTTAATATTTAAAGACTTTACTCTTTCTTATATTCATTATTGTATTACTTGCACAACCAATATAAATTGATAAACTGTATTATTATTATTATTATTATTTACCTTCATTATCAATATAAGGTGTATACACATGTATTAGCATGTACATTTATTCTGAGATCAGCTCAGTAAGGTATCTTTTAAAGTATTTTTTTCCTTCTAGTATCATTTTAGTAATGAACGGAATCACATATTGTTTTATATTTAAAAAAGGAAATGATATAAGACAAGGCAAAATATTATATTAAACTAGTTCTTTTGAAGTTAGATATTAGTGTAACTGGGTTTAAAATATTGAGGAAAAAAGTAAAATAATATCACTATCACTATCTTCCCGTTAATCATCTATTTGCTAGAGCTAGAGCGGGCACCAGTAATATCTCCATATGTCCCGTCTCATGCTAGTAGAACCCAAAGGCATCCGCCCGCTCCAGGAATATAAAGAGCCTCAAACAATTATATTAGGTCACGGGAATGAGCTAATATAAATGTTACTGGTATTTGGCATATCAAATACTACACGAGCAGCTTGCCAGGCTTGCCGTGCGGGTGGCATACTGTTGTAGTTACCTCTAAATAAAGCATTTATTGATAAACCGTGCTGCCGCTAGCGGCGCGACGAGCCCGGCTGTGATAGTCTGGTCTGCTGGGTGGAGTTGTAATGAGAGGGAAGTCCGGATGTGGAAAATGGTGGGCCCCATGAGTAGGGGAGGGTGGTCTGGCTTGTTGTGACCCAGCAAACCAGACTATCACAGCCCGGATCATCCACAGCCACCCTGCAGCAGTTTTTTTTTCAATCTGGCCCAGGTATGCTGAACCAGAGACTCTCAGACATGGGGCAGAGCTGTTACTTGCTCTCCCTTTGCCCAGCTGCTCGTGAGGCGCCCGGGAGGCATGGCGGGTTCTAGCCCTGGCCTGCCGCCCCAGCTGAGCCTCACAACAAGCCAAACCATCCTCCCCTAATCATGGGGCCCGCCATTTTCCACATCTGGACTTCCCTCTAGTCACAACTCCACCCAGCAGACCAGACTATCACAGCCCAGATCATCGACACCCACCCTGCCACAGTTTTTTTTCAATACGTCCAGGTATGCTGAACCAGAGACTCTCAGACATGGGGGCAGAGCTGCTACTTGCTCTCCCTGTGCCCAGCTACTCGTGAGGGGCCCGGGAGGCATGGCGGGTTCTAGCCCTGGCCTGCCACCCCAGCTGAGCCTCACAAAATCAACATATTGAAATCATAATCCATTGAAACTCAGATATTATTTTTTATTCAGTCAGTATTTATAACTTCCAATAGTAGAGTTTTTCTCAATGTCTCTTTCTCCCTCTAAATGCTTCATTAAAAATTAAGGTGGGTAGATGAAGTGATAGTATAAGAGTTAGGGTGCTTGTCTTGCTTGCAGCCAACCTATTTCCTATTCTGGAAAACCATATAAATCCACAAGTCCACCACTGAGTGAAGAGTCAGAAGTTAGCCTTTAGCAGTTTTGGATGTAACTCACCTTCCAAAATAATTAGGTGAGTGGGGGTTAGAAAGATAGTACAGGGCTTAAAGTACTTGTCTCACATAGACCAGGCTCTGGTTCGATTCACACACAAAGTTTGATTCCCCAAGCACCACCAGAAGTGATTCCTGAGCACAGAGTCAAGTGTATGTCTGAAAACCACTGGGTTTCACCCCAAAGTAACAAATTAGGTGAGGTACACATTTAACTTGATGACTATTGTCCCAGGAGAAAATTAAAAATATTAATTCAGGTAACCATAGAGCAATATAGAACTACGATAAATCTAGGTGTCTGCATGAATAGAAAGACATAAATATAAATAGGAAAGTGTATGGATATGTATACTATAGTGGCAACGCAAACTTCTTTATGTGGCATGGACTTATCCAAAATGTAACAGATACTTGTCTCAAGCACTGAAAAATTTAAAAGGCAAAATTGGGTGCAATCATCTAAACATAACATGAACTTAAGAGCCTTGATTTAGGGTAAAAGTAATAGCATGGATGCCTAGTTAGTCATCCAGATTTAAAGAACTGATAATATTGCATAAACTGATAGTCTATGTAATATTCATTTTTCTAATGATATATTTGTTTGCAAAAAAATCTATGTTATCTGTACTGGGATCCCCCTCAAAGAGCAAAGCCTACCTTGTTCACATACTGGAAAGAAAAAGACATGTCATCTGGAGAGAGAGCTGAACTGACTAGAGTGCATGCTTTTTCTTTCAGGAAGCCTGGGTTCAATTCCTGACACCATATATGATTATCTGAACACCCCCAAAATTAACCCAGAGAAACAAATTAGGATTGGCCTGAGTACAGCCAGGTGTGGACCAAAACTAGAAAGTCAAAAAAAAAAAAAAAAAGGAAAGGATAGGATAAGTTCTCATTTGCAATTAAGTATTGGTATATTTGGTGCCAAAAATATCAATATATTTGGCATATTTAGCAAACAAATATACCAATATTTAATATATTGGTATATTTGTTGTTCTATAAGAGATTCTATTTCTTATATTTTATGTGACAAATTTTATGATTTACTATTTTCTTATCAAATTTTAAAGACGATGGATTAAAATTAAAACATCTCCTAAGACACACAAAGACAAAAATATGGAACAAAATGAAACAAGACTTCAACCTTCTAATCTAGAAAAAAAAAGCACAAAAACAGTTTCAGAATGAAAAAAAACTCCTTTGACTTTAATTGACACGGAACCAAAAAAAGAGCATCCCTTTAATGTTCTTGTCCTACATAAGCAAAAGACTGCTAGTGTCTTGCAAATAATATTACCTTCAGCAAATCAATTTTCTTTCTAATAAACTCTCAGAGATTTTATTCTCTGAGAGTTAGGAATACTCCCTTAAAACAAAGCATCAGTCTATGTGGTTTTCCTTAGTTTTTCAAATTAATTATTAATATTAATTAATCTTTCTTTCTTTTTCAAATTTTCTTTGTATTACTGTAATAACAAAATGTTGGAAAGAAAGCTATATAAATTGGTTTAATAAATATGAGCACCAGGCTTTTAGTTCCAATCTGAGTTTGCACTTTTTTCTCTAGACACAAATCCAAAAGAAAGTAGAGAGAGTAACGTTTGTTTTGGTGACTAAGCAACTTATTTTATTACTGTTATGAAAATCAGTCTTTCCCAATTCTTAGGACACTAAATAGGCCAATGAAAAATTAATCAAAACAGTTTTCAGAGATAATTCATGAGATTTTCAAGGCAAGATGACAGTTTTAAGACTAAAAAACAGTTAACCTTTTTAGCTCCAGCTTTTTACGTTACAGTTCTTGTTGATTTCCTGTAATTACAGCTTAGTCTCTCCTCTAAATTGAAATATAAACTCATCCAAGAATATCTCATTGGTTCCAGAAGGATAAAAGGAAAATGAGAAAGAACAAATCTTGTCAGAGCCTGACCATTAGAATATGTAATCTCACTATCTGACCAAATGCTGGGGCCCACAGTTACGTAATTAAAAGAGCTTACTGGGGGCATGATATACTGTAAAAGAAGAGATAAGGTATGGTCTTAGGACAGGCTAATATGTTTTGTTCTTTTACTCATGTATCGAAAAATACTCTTCTTTCACTAATAAGTACAAATATCATAGCCTGAATTTCTGAATCCTTCATAACCTTACTTCTCAGACTTTTTCAACAGACTGCTGTATTCACATCATGACTTTGGGTAGACTCTGCACGTGCTTCTCTCTCAGTAGGCATCATGCCCCCACCTGAATTTATTGAAGGTCTTTTTCTCTAGAGTGATTCTAGTAACTTGGTATTTTTAGACAAGATTTTGAATGGGGTAGTCTTTTTCATCTCCTTATGTTATGGATTATTATTTGCATAAAGGAATGCAACACATTTTTGTTATTGATTTTGAACAATGCTACTTTACTGTATTAGTATTTTTTTCAAAAAGCTTTTTAGTGAAATTTTTTATGGTCCTGTATATATGCCATGTCATCTGCTAAAAGTAATAATAAAAGTTCATCTATTTGAAGGAAAATATCATTGAGATACTTTCAAATTATTTTTGACTATTATTACCCATATATTTTCCTCATTTATCTATAGATACTTGTATTTCTTCTGCTGACAGTTTATGTATTATTTATTTTTCTAATGATATATTTAATAGCAAAAATATATTTATCTGTTGCCTGTATTTTATCATTGTCATGTACACATTCATTTACCACATTTATGTCAATAAGTTGCTTTAAACAAAGATTCAGGGACTCAGAAAGGCATTAGAAATTTTTCTTTCATAGTATCTTCCTGGATTAGACAGAAAAAAGGTGAGGTTCATAGCTAGATAAACAAATAGCTTTAAATTATGCTAACTATTGGAGCAGTGGAATTCTTTCTCCATATTTTGGTGTTTTAATCAGTACTTTGCATGATTAAACAGATGTAATCATAATAAAATGCATGCATGATAAATTCTATCAGGCTGGCATAATAAAAACATTACATAAGTCTAAAATTAACAAGTCAAAACTTTATGGAAAGCAGTACAAAGAATTAAATTTCTATTAAATACTTTTTAACAAACTCCCTTGCCATGGACAGGCTCTGGACTGGAAGCCTTGTGACCAGGACACTGAGAATCTCCTTGCTGACCCCAGACTCTAGATTAGGGAGCTGCACCCTCTGATGTCACCTATAATTTCAAACCCAAATTCATGTGAATGCTAATGTTTCCCTCTGATATTATTACTAAACTGGGAACTAAACCTACAACAGTAACTAACATAAGATATAAAGAAACAAGGGTAAACTAAGGTTCTCAACTGCTGGATCAGCGGTAGAAACATAGGTAGTTCCTCAAGTTCATTAAAACTCTCAAACCTGGTCAGTGAAATCAACAATCTAAGCAGGCACTGGCCAGTGAAATAAAAAAATATCACTAGATGAAAAAGTTGACCATCTAAAAGAAGAACTGATTCAGAGAATGACTGATTCCATACAAAATGATCTGAAGTAACTAAAGAACAAAATAGCAAGCCATAGTAGAAGAATTGCACAGGTAGAGACAAACTTTAAGAAGACAGCAAGCCAGCATTGATAATGAAGTGAAAAAAAAAAGAAAAGAAAAGCACTAGAAGGATGAGATTGTAATGTATTTAATGAATAATGGCAATTGGAACAATTTCTGAATTATAGGAATATCAGAAGAAGAAGAAAATGAGAAAGAGGAAGAACTAGTAGTTGGAAGAGAACTTAGCTGAGAACTTACCCAGCTCTCTGCAGGGAGGATGATGTAGAGATTAAAGAGACTCAAAGAGTACCAAGTAAAGTATACCCAACTCAAAGAGTACCAAGCAAAGTATACCCAAACAGAATAATGTCAAAACACAAACTTCTTAAAGATTTTTAGGTAGGAGAGAAACCTTAAGTATAAGGGAGATAACATAAAATTCACAACACATCTCTTACAAGAAACCATATAGGTGAGAAGAGTGGAATGACATATTCAAATTGTTCACGGAAAAAAAAACTTTGAACCTAGAGTCCACAACCCTGAAAAGCTCTCATTTAATGGGAAGAAATAACGAAAGTGTTCTCAGACAAAGAGGAGCTGACAGATTCTGCTTTAAACAAACAGGCCCAAAATGAATCGCTGAAAGACCATTTATATAAATCAAACATTAATTGTATAAGCAACACCCCCACACAGTAAAATGGCAAAACAGGACTTTATATCAATACTTTCTCTGAATGTCAATGGACCAAAGTCTCCCATTAAAAGACACATAGTGTGGAATGGATCAGAAAACATTATCCATCCATTTGCTGCTTACAAGAAGCACATCTGAAATCAAAAGATAGACAGAGACCCAGAGTAGAGTATAGCAAACAATCATAGAAGCCAATGGTAAACATAAAAAAAGCTGAGATAATAGATTTACATCAGATCAAACAGGATTCCCTCTGAAGAAAGTAGAGATAGGGATAGACTCTACATAATGGTTATCGAACAATATATCAAGAAATATTAACTTTAATCAACATATATGCACCAAGTAAGTGTAGGATCAGCAAAATTTATAAGGTTTTGCTTACAAACTAAAAAAAACTATATTGATGAAAATACAATAGTTGTGGTATAACTTCAACACTGCCCTCTTACACTGTAAAGATCAATTAGACAATGTTAGTAAAGACATAAAGGTACTAAGTAAATAGACGAAGAGCTGGGAGTAGTGGATATATACATGTAAGATATACGCTCTTACACCATCAAAAAAAGCTGAATACATATTCTTCTCTGTTGCACAAAGAACATTTTTCTAGAAAAGATCACATATTAGAGCATAAGACAAACTTACATAAATTCACAAACATAAGAATAATATCAAGCACCTTTACATAAAATGTTGAAGGGATAGAAATTAATCATAAAGAAATTAATCATTAAGATGAGGAGAAACTCTAACATGTTAATGCTAAACAACACACAACTATACAACAGCTGGATAAAAGAGGAAATCAAGAAAGAAAAAAAATTGTTGGAACTAATAATAGTAAAGAAACAAGTCATCAAAATTTGTGGGACATAGCAAAAGCAATACTTAGAGAGTAATTTGTAGCAATACAAGTTTGCATAAATAAATAAGAAAAAGATAAAATCGGCAATTTAAAAGTATTCCTTAAATTTCTGGAGAACAAAAAAAAACATGAATTAAAAGATTAACAGAACAAAAGAAATAAAAAATACAAGAGAGACAACAATATAGAAGCCAAGAAAGCAATACAAACACTCAATGAAAGCAGGAGCTAGTTCTTCAAAAGAATATAAGATAGATAAATCATTGAAACCAGGAACTAGTTCTTCAAAAAGAATATTAGATAGATAAATCATTGACTAGACTCATGAGGAAGAGAGCAAAAGTGCTCAAATAAGTTAAGTCAGAAACGAATAGGGAGAAATTACAATAGAACCACCAGAAATCCAAGACATCAAGAGAACTTACTATGAAAAACTTCACCCTGTTCTCCAATCTGAAAAAAAGTACAGATTTCTAGACACATATAACATCCCAAAACTGAATGAGGAGGAAGTAGAAAAGTATAAGAAAATCACTAGCAAGGAAATTAAAACAATAATTAAAAATCTCCCCTATAATAAAAGTTCTGACCAAACTATGCTTACGGGTGAGTCTTACCAAACCTTCAGAGAATACCTATCCTACTGTTGACCCTTAAGCTCTTCCAAAATATCAAAGAAACTGGAATCTTTCCTAATATATCCCATGAAGCTAACACTACAATGATACCCAAATTGAAAGACATATAAAAAAAGAACATTTCAAATCAATTTCCTTGATGAACATTGAAGCAAAAATCTTCAACAAAATCTTAACAAACTGAATCCAACAACAAATCAAAAAATAATACACCATAATCAAATGGGACTTATCCCAGGGAAGCAAGGATGCTCTGTCTAATATAAATGAATCAATTAACATAATATACAACGTAAGTAAAATGAAAGATAAAAATCATGTGATCATATCAATTGATGCTGAGAAATCTTTTTTTTTTTTTTGCTTTTTGGGTCACAACCGGCCATTGCTCAGGGGTTTCTCCTGGCTCTGCACTCAGGAATCACTCCTGGCGGTGCTTGGGGGACCATATGGGATGCCGGGATCGAACCCAGGCCGGCACAGGCCAGCCTTATGCAAGGCAAACGCCCTACCCACTGGACTATCACTCCGGTCCCTGAGAAATCTTTTGACAAGATCCAACATCCATTGATGAAAAATAGACTCAAAATAGGAGTGGAAGGAACCTTCCTCAGGATAGTAGGGAAATTTATAGCAAGTACACAACAAATATTATTTGTAATGGTGGAAAACTGAAAACATCTCCATTGAGATCATGTATAAAACAAATATGTCCACTGTCTCTTCTCTCATTCAACATTGTGTTAGAAGTCCTAGTAACAGTAATTAGGCAAGAAAAGGAAGCAAAGCAGTCAAATTGGAAAAGAAATCAAATCATCCCTATTGCAAGTAACATGATATACCTAGAAGACCCAAAAGAGTCCACAAAAAACTTCTGGAAACAATAAACCAATAGAGCAAAGTGATTGACTACAAAATCAATACACAATAAATAGTCACTTTCTTATATACAAATAATGAATCAGAATGAAGGATAGCAAAGAATTTATCCCATTCAAAATAGCATCCAAGAAATCAAGTATCTAGGAATCAACCTGACAAAAGAGATAGGAGATCTACACCATAAAAACTTCAAAGCAAAATGAAAAAAAATTATGCAGTGGGAAAATGTCCCATGCTCTTGAATTGGAACAATAAAGATTGTCAAAATGACCAACCTACCAATACTACTATTTAGATTCAATACAATACAAATTCAGAAATTTCGTGTTTTCGGCCTATATTTTCCCTTTAACACAAATTTCTCTTTCTGTTTTTACCACTTTAGAGAAGGCTGTTTTCTCTTGAATATGCATTCCTATCTTTCTCTCAATTTATATATTACTCAGTAAATTTTGTTCAAGAAACACGACCTTCACAAAAAAGGAAAACTACAGACCACTCTCCCTGATGAACACAGATGCTAAGATCTTCAACAAAATACTAGCAAATAGAATACAAAGAGTCATCAAAAAGATTATACACCATGACCAAGTGGGATTCATCCCAGGAATGCAAGGATGGTTCAACATCCGCAAGTCAATCAACATAATACATCATATCAACAAAAAGAAAAATAAAAACCATATGATCATATCAATAGATGCAGAGAAGGCATTTGACAAGATTGAACACCCGTTCATGATAAAAAATCTCCGTAAAATGGGGATTGAAGGAACCTTCCTCAATATAATCCAGGCCATCTACTACAAGCCCACAGCAAGCATCATTCCCAATGGGGGAAAAACTGAAAGCCTTCCCCTTAAGATCAGGGGGCAAGACAAGGCTGCCCACTCTCACCACTTCTATTCAATATAGTACTAGAAGTACTTCCCATAGCAATCAGGAAAGAAAAAAGACATTAAGGGCATCCGGATAGGAAGGGAAGAAGCCAAGTTATCACTATTTGCAGATGACATGATATTGTACCTGGAAAACCCGAAACTCTACCAAGAGGCTCCTAGAAATAATAAATTCCTATAGTAGAGTGGCAGGGTACAAAATTAATACCCAAAACTCAATGGTCTTCCTATATGCAAACAGCAAAAGAGAAGAAAGGGACATTAAAGAAACTATCCCATTCACAATTGCACCGCAGAAAATCAAGTACCTAGGAATCAGTTTGACAAAGAATGTAAAGGATCTTTACAAAGAAAACTACAAAATGTTACTTCAGGAGATAAAAGAGGACTTGCGGAAATGGAGACACATTCCCTGCTCATGGATTGGAAGGATTAGTATTATCAAAATGGTAATACTCCCGAGAGCTTTATACAGATTCAATGCGGTCCCTATAAATATACCTATGATGTTCTTCAAAGAAATTGAACGAACACTCCTGAAATTTGTATGGAATAATAAACCCACACGAATAGCTAAAGCAATCCTTGGGAAAAAGAAGATGGGAGGTATCACTTTCCCCAACCTCAAGCTCTACCACAGGGCAGTTGTGATTAAGACAGTGTGGCATTGGTATAGAGACAGGCCCGTAGACCTATGGAATAGAACAGAATATCCTGAAACACACTCTCAAATATACAACCACTTATTCTTCGATAAAGGAGCAAATAATATTAAGTGGAGCAAAGAAAGCCTATTCAACAAATGGTGCTGGGAAACTGGGCAGCTATGTGTAAAAAATGAACTTAGACCTCCTTCTAACGCCATGCACAAAAGTCAGATCAAAATGGATTATAGATTTCAACATCAGACATGAATCTATAAGGTACATAGAAGAAAACATAGGAGAAACACTCTACGACATCGAAACGAAAAGTATCTTTAAAGACGACACACCACTGACCAAGCAAATGGAAGCAAAGATAAACAAATGGGATTATATAAAATTGAAAAGCTTCTGCACCTCGAAAGAAACGGTGACCAAGATACAAAGACAATCCACAGAGTGGGAAAGGATATTCACCCAATACCCATCTGAAAAGGGGTTAATATCCAGGATATATCAGGCACTGGTAGCCCTTCACAAGAAAAAAACAGCCAACCTCATCAAAAAAATGGGGAGAAGAAATTAACAGAAGCTTCCAAAAAAAGAAATTCTAATGGACCAAAAGGCAAATGAAAAAGTGCTCTTCATCTTTTATCAACAGGGAGATGCAAATCAAAACAACAATGAGGTACCATTTCACACCACAGAGACTGGCACACATCCAAAACAGCAAGAACAACCGGTGCTGACGTGGATGTGGGGAAAAAAGGGACTCTCATCCACTGTTGGTGGGAGTGTCGACTGGTCCAGCCCTTATGGAAAATAATCTGGGCATTCCTCCGAAAACTAGACATTGAGCTCCCATTTGATCCAGCAATAGCACTCCTGGGAATATACCCAAGAGATCGAAAAACACATAGCAGAAACACTATTTGTACTTTTTATTCATCTCTGTGCTATTCACAATAGCTAGAATCTGTAAACAACCTAAATGCCTGAGAACAGAGGACTGGATAAAGAAACTGTGGAACATCTACACGATGGAATTCTAGGCAGCTGTCAGAAAAGATGAAATTATTAAATTTACCTGCAAATGGATGGACATGGAGACTATCATGCTGAGTGAAATTAGTCAGAAGCAGAAGGATAGATATAGAATGACTGCATTCATTAATAGGATATAAATAGATATCAGTGTTTTACTAAGTGCGGGGAAATGGTAATGGCAGACTAAAATTCACCATTGAATATAAACACAGAGACTTAAGTGATAAACTCTAAATATCTGCAGGGCTAGCCACAATGTGTAAAAGAAGAGGGGGAGAGAATACAGAGACAGAGAGAGAGAGGCAGAGAGTGAAAGAGAGGAAACGGGGGTACCTGCTATTGAGGCAGCCTGGGGGTGGGTGGGAGGGTGGGGTACATTGGTGCTGGAAATGGGGCACTGGTGGAGGGGTATGGGTGCTGGAGTATTGTATTACAAAAAACCAATTATGAACACATTTGTAATTGTATGTCTCATGGTGGTATAATAAAAAATTTTAAAAAAATTAAAAAGTAAAAATTTAAAAGAAAAAATGACCTTGCTTTACAAAGAAAAAACAAAAAAATCCCCAAACATTCAAAAAAAATATCCTCCAAACCGATCTGTGGACTTAGCTGAAAAGCAATCTCTCAGCTGTGACATTCTATATACTCTTGTAGAGTATCAGTGACTAGGGGTAATTGATTAGTCCAGAACAGTGATTTTCAGAATGTGGCCTTAAATTCAGAAGTAATATCATCACCTGAAAATTTCTTTCCCCTAATATTTTTTTGCATTTTTTGTCTGTATTTAATGCTCAGTTCTATGTTGGTATCAGACCTTTTTGAATAATGGCCTGAGAAATATTCCAAGAGTTAAGGTGCTTGCTTTGCACAAAATCAGCCCCAATTTGACCATCAGCCTTGTGTATGCTCCACTGATCATTGCTAGGAGTTATGCATGATCACAAATCTAATATTCACTCTGGGGAATGGCCCCAATGGCAAAAATAAATAAACAAAATGAAAAATCTGAAATTTACAAAAAAAATCTTCTGAGAGTGGAGGTCCAGCAATCTCTGTTATAAGAAACTTCCATGTTATGGAAAGAATCATGTTGAGTGAAATTAGTCAGAAGGAAAGAGAGAGACATAGAATGACTGCATTTATTTGCATGACATAAATATACTAGGTGCTCTTACCGAAAGTGGAAATTACCACAAGCGTGTGGGAGTCAGAGGTCAGTTTAGATAGAGAAGGGAACATGTGTGAATAAATGTCTAAAGTTCTGATGCTAACATAGAACTGAGCATTAAATACAGACAAAAAATGCAAATGATGGCTTCTAAGTGTACATAGTGCAACCCACAATGTGTGAGAGAGAAGGAGGAGAGAGAGAGGGAGAGGAGAGGGAGATAAAGAACCTGCCATATAGGCAGTATGTGGGAGGGGGAGGGAACTGGGGACATGGGTGGTGGCTGGGGGGCACTGGTGGAGGGCGGGTGCTGGAACACTGTGTGACCGAAACCCCCAAGCGTGAACAGCATTGTAATTGTATATCTCACGGTGGTATAATAAAATGTTAAAAAAATAAATAAATAGAGGCAAAAAGATAAAAAAAAGAAACTTCCATGTAAATGTGGAAATTAAACTTAGAACTATAAATCATTAGTAAGAAAGATTAAAAGCAATTCGGTAGGAATATTTGTACTTGGATCATGACTCTGGAACATTATTCTGAGATACTTGTCAACAAAGAAAACCAGAGAGGAGGAAGGCTGACAAGGGAGATGAGGAAAAGGGTAAAAACAGAGTTGGAAGAAGAGAGGTGAGAATTTGTATCTCATTTTTTTCAGGGATTAAGGCATACAGTCTGTACTTTCCAAGTTCTTAATGATTTTTAAATATAGGACAGGGGTAATTAGACGACACAGAAAAACAGCGACGTATGTATGTTGTTATCTCATAGCTATGGGGAACCTGGGAATGAGAAGATGTTTTGTCGCTCTAGAACAGCGGATGCTCAAAGACTCACATGCAGCATAGCAGAGACAGTTCATTAAGGAAGACCATGGTTAAACAGAGGCTGTGGGAGATGCCTACGTGCACTAAAGAGATCAGGTGGTGGAATAGGCAGGGTATTGCTGTGACTAGGAAGAAGCTGCTGGAGCACTGTGCTTGCTGCTCTAAGGCACAGGCAAGGTTGAGTATTGCTGACATCCAAAGATGTCTGACTCCCACACAGCAAGCCCGCAGATGCTGGCAAATCAAGCTCAATTAATCGATGTTATTCTTAGAAATGTCAGGTTCTTCTGGCAACAGCCTGGCCCCAGAGAACTAGGGACTTGGGCCACTCACTATAGGCCCAGGGGACCTCTTAGGCTAGGGAGAGCTCTAACACTTTAAGGAAATTAAAATAAAAATCTTGGGAGGAGTTGACTTAGGCTGTAAAATACGTTACTACAGTCTTTAGATCTGAAAGAACATTTATGTCCAGAGGCCAGACAAGGATTAATATTAAGTATTAAGGTTATTTAAGTGTAATAACACCAAATTGCATACTGTGATCTGTCTTGAAAATGGATGCATATCATGCCTCTTTGTGACACATAATGTTGATGTAACAGATTAGGATAAAATATCAGAATATCAAAGTAAGTAAATCAAGATAACTAATTAAACCAAAACTATAATTGTACTTTTCTCCAAAATAATGACCAGAGTAGCTTATGCATTCTGTTTTGACTACTTGAGTATATATTTTAGTTAATAGCTTCTTGTGTGTATACCACACAATTTCATTTACATTCTACCAACAAACATCCCCCTTGCTCCAAAGACATAGTATGGCAGGTAGTGTGCCTCCCTTGTATTTGGCATATTTGTGTTTGATTCCAGAAATTCTATATAGTTCTTGCAGTTATCCTGGGGCTGAGAGTCAGATATACCCTGAGAACTGCTGAAAAACTGTGGAAAAAGAGATTCCTTTTCCATTTCTCCCTCACCCCTATAGTTTCCTTTGGTATCCACCATCGTTATCATTGAATTTAGGATTTAATTTTGTTGGGTTTGGATAGTTTGTTTTCTGTTTATTCATATTCTATATGTGAGGGAAATCAATTGACAATTATATTTTACCTCTTTGTTTTGTTTTTTGGGTCACACCTGGCGATGCTCAGGGGTTACTCTTGGCTCTGCACTCAGGAATCACTCCTGGAGGTGCTCGGGGACCATATGGGATGCTGGGGATTGAACCTGGGCCAGCACAGGCTGGCCACTGCAAGGCAAATGCCCTAGGCTATCGCTCCTTGTGTGTATACAAGGAGCTGGGCTATCGCTCTGGCCCCAGGTTTTTTTTTAACCTCTTTTTTCATTTAGCATAATCATCTCAAGTTCTATCCATTTTACCTAAAGGACAAGATATTATCATTTTAATGACAGAATAGTAGTCTATTCTAATTGTTTAGATTTAGAGTTTGGATTACCAGTTATCTGTTTTTTGCCACTAGGCAGATGCCATGCTTTAGTGATAGTGAAAAATACTGTTATGAGCAGAAGGATAGATATATCTTTTTGAAATTGTATTATTGAATTAGTATTGAATTATCATAAAAATTTATTCAAATAAATGGGAATTTCTTCAAAGAAGTGCTCTAAGTACTAATTATTGGATCATATGGTGCCTCATTTTAATTTTTAAACCAATTTTATTTGTTCACTTAAAATTTTGAATATTACACAAAAATTTAAAATTTTCTAATGTTTTATTCGATTTGGCTGCTTCTGTAATCCTGGTTTTCAAACTCTGGGTCTCTCATATGCAGACAGTGCTTTACGGCTTAGTGCAACTCAAGTCCTGTCTCATTGCCTGAGGACTACTCCCAGCCCTGCTTGAGGGACAATGAGGTGCTGAGGATCAAAAAACCCAAGGTTCCCAGATCTAAAAGCTCTCTGGTATATTAAACCATCTCCAGTCTTACTAGTTTTTAATTTTTTATTTAATATATTCACTTTTTCATTTTGGGGGCCATACCCAGTCGTACTTTAGCTCTGTACTCAGGCCAGGTGTCCTACCCACTATACTATCTCTCTGACAAGGGAAAATGTCTATTCCTATATTTTCCACCGAACCTGCACCAAATCATATTTCCAACAGTGTACCAGAGTTCCTTTCACTCTACCATCATTTGTTGCTATTCTTTTTTAATTACTAATTATCATCAATGTAAAATGATATCATATATGTTCCTGGTTTGCCATTCCCTACTAATAAATAATATTAAGCATTTTTATGCTTGTGCATATCAAGACAAATATGTCTTCTTTGATCAATTAATTTCTTGGGTCTTTTGCCTTCCTTTTTATTTGGTCATTTGTTCAATTTGTTATGATGTCATGGGATTTCTTTATATATTTTAAATACCAACCCCTTATATAATGTATGAGGTGCAAATTTATTCTCCAAACTGCTATATGGTTTTTTGTGTTAGCATTCTTTACTGTGTAGAATCTTCTTTTTTTCATGTTTTTCCATGCTTGTTGCTTTTCTTGCCATTGGAATTGAATCTCCAAGTATATCTGATTTGTTGATGTATGGACTACATCATGCATTTTTTCTATATATTTTATGGATTGGGTCAAAAATACATATCTTTATAATAAGTTTATATTTAATATTTGTGTATGTATCTAGTTCCTAGATTCTTAAACCAAGGATTTTGACTCCAGAGAGGGTGTAATAGAATGTCTCATAAAGAAGTTTTAAATTTTATTTTAAATGAAATTAAACATTAACTATTATCAATAAATTACTTGCATTCCTATTTTATAGACTTATATACCTGGGATTAACATGAAAATTTCTTTCTGAAAAGGAGTCATAAGTAATAAAATGTAAGAAGCTCTGATGTAGGGAGTGAGAGAAGCTCTCTCTACTCTATATTTCACCAATTGTAACACTGTTATCAGCCACATACTTTCAAAACTGAAGGAGTTTGGACTAATTGTAAATATCCAGTGACATCATGGCATAAGTTGTTCAAGATATATCACTGTTTTTTCTTCTTTGAGTCACACCTGACAATGCTCGGAATTACTCCTAGCTCTGCACTCAGGAATTACTCCTGACAGTACTTGGGGGTCATATGTTGTGCAGGGGATGGAATGGAGCTAGCTATATGCAAGGCAACTGCACTCCCTACTTTAATATCACTCTGACCCCTATCACTGTTGATTTTTAAGGGTATATTCCCTGTTGATATCTATTCTTCCATGTTCTGTGAGCATGTCTCTTAAAAATGTAAAAAGTTCTAAAACTTATTTTAATAATGACCTCTACTATTGAAGTGATACATATAGTAGCTGCATTTATGATAGTCTAATATGTGGCTTTATTACATGTATTACTATTGGAAAACAATGATGAGAACAGTTATTAAAATGTTATGTTCGATGCAAAGAATATGGAATTTTGCCCAGTCTGGGCTTGCCATATGTAGTTCCCAAACACCTAAGAAAACAGTTGAATGCATATATATGTGTGTGTGTGTGTGTGTGTGTATGTATATATGTGTATATATAGCAGAAATTTATATGTATAAGTATGTAGCAAAGTTATCAGCTTATTAATTTTTCTTATGATAAGTGTTATGAGAAAAACTAACTTGTCATACCTTACCTCATATAAATAATGATAGTTTTTAATTAAAATATCAAAATTCCCACCAGTAATATCCTTTCACTTGATATAAAAATATTTTAGAAATTTTCTATTTATGAGCATATTCATTGTTTCTTAATAAATGCTTATGCAATTACTCATTGATCACTCTGATGATTATTTTGTTTTGTTTGTTTGTTTTTGGGTCACACCCGGCAATGCTCAGGGGTTTCTCTTGGCTCTGCACTCAGGAATTACTCTTGGAGGTGCTCGGGGACCATATGGGATGCCGGGATCGAACCCGGGCCGCTATGGGCCAGCCGCATGCAAGGCAAACGCCCTTACCTGCTGGGCTATCGCTCCAGCCCCATGATGATTATTATTTATATGGCTATAGTGGATGGCAAGACGATGTTCTACTGTACAATTTTCATGTTTGGTAGAGAATATAAAAAATAAAAGGCTAGATTTCACACTTAAAGAAAAACAAGTTAAAATCATTTGACAGGAAACTAATAAAATGCTATAGAGTCTCTGAGACTGACTTCCAAAAGGGGAGTGGGAAAACTCAGAAGGTAACCATAAGTTGATTACATGTCTTCATAGATTGATGAATACTCAATGGCAAAGACCTGCCAATTATGTATAAAGGGGTTTTGGATATCTGGAGTATAAAGTCTGATGACCATCTTTTAAAATAAATTATTTTCTTTTTAGAACGAACTTCTGCACTAGTAAAGAAAAAGTAAAGAAGTATATAAAAGTATATAAAATGTCAAAGTATATAAAAAGCAAGCTATTTCACAGCTAGTTTTTCTAATATATCCAATTTCTAAAAATATATTCTGCAAAAAAAAAAATACCCAAAGTTTATCTCACAGTCATCAATGAGGAGAGAACAAATTTGTGAATAAAATGAATGTTGGGTCAAACTTGCTTTGTAAATGACTCTCAGAAAATAATGTGCACCCTACTCACCCTGAGAGTTTCTTGCCTGTAAAATGGATAAAGTAATGAACATAATAATATAGAACTTGCAAAATCAGATAAGATTAAATTAGAAAATATAAAGTCTCATTCATGGCAAGGCTTCAATGAATGAGTTCTTATTATCATCTCACTGTTTTCTAGTTACTTTCTTAGTCTAAATACTTGCTTGTCTATATCTTCCAACTCTGCTTCCTTCCTGAAGTCTCTCTGGGTCTATCGGTACAAATTATACTGTGGCCAAAGAGATAGTTCAAAGGACTTATGCATGTGCTTTGCACACAAGTCCCAAATTCCCTCCTCTGTTCTGCATGATCCCCTAAGTACCACTGAAAATGACCCCCTAGAGGTGTGACTCAAAAACAAAAAATCCAACCAAATGGATTTAATAAAAATGCATTTAATAAAATATGCATTAATAAAAATATAGTGTTTTCATGTTCTTGCTTAGAAAAAGATTAGCCTTAAAAAATGTGTCAAAAGTCATAGAATAGTTATTATTGTTCTGTATTTATAAATGTCTGTGTGAAGATCACTCAACTTCTGTTTCTTTAATACTTCCAGACTTTTTCGCACCTTTCCTTTAAGGATGGTTGCCTTCTTGATCTACTAAAATCCTGTGTATTCAGTTCATGGAAATTTCCTCTGAGCTACTCACATAACCCATGGGCCTTGTTTCCCAACTTAACACTAAGTAGAAATAGTTCATTTTCCTACTGCACATGATAGCGTTTTCATTATACTATTATCTATCTTAGCACTTAGACCTATGCTATCTATAAATTCTCAAAGCATAGTGCAATGTCTAGAATTCAATTGGTACTAGATGTATGAAAATGAATTTAATTTGAAATTGTAGATGATAAGGCAATCAACCTATTTTCTTATTTATTACTGATTCTTTCTAAAAGTTTTCAGTACATGTCAATATGGTGCTATTTTAAAGGTAAGTCAGATTTGGGGAGGGCATTGGAGGAAAGACACTCTAGTTTCCTTTCCAAATCTTAATTTACATTACTGTTTTAAATTAGATAACAAACATTTTCACTCCAATCTCAAGAACAATATTCTGTCAGCACTATGTTAGGAAGGATGAATTTAAAATGAGTTTTTAAACATAGAGAACTATGCAACCTCCTATGGCCACTTTGGCAAAACAGTGGGGTATTTTTATGTTGTGGGATAGTTTAGCATTGGCTTTATCTTCTCAATATGTCTTAAGAGGCATGTGTAAGAAAATTTTATACTAATATCACAAATTCCAAGAGTCAACAAAAATTTAATAATTTATAGTGTGATTAATTTCTAAAGTCCTACATTTTTATTTCTTTAATTGTGTTGTCACATTTAATGATAAAATATACACTTTGAATCTTTCAAAGGCTCAGTGTGTAACTACAGTTATTAATTCACAGTTAAAATTACATTGGTTATCACATGGATATTTGGAAAAAATATATCTGTTGAATCCACTTTGCTTAAGTTTCAACCCACATGACTACTTAATTTGTCATAATAGCAAAAGCCACAACACACACGCGAACACACGCCGCACACACAGCAGCAGCAGGGGAAGCAGCAGAATAACAGCAGCAGCAGCAGCAGCAGCATGGAGCAACCACACAACTCAATGGACGATGCAGACGAAACTGGAGTATAAACCAAGATTGTTCTACCTCTTTTCATAACAGGTTAGTGCTGGCCCTCAGTGTTGGTGTACAGTTTTTATGACATGGGAAAATAGGGATGTTTCTGCCCTATAAAAATAAATGTGTTGAAGGCTTTAGTTTGAGCTCACACAATGTTAGAAAGTTCCAAAGGCACTAGTACAATTAAAGAAAATCCACAAACAAATATATAACCAAACACGTGGCAAGATAGTAAGAGAACATGGGTAGGAAAACTACTAGTGTCACAGATAATTTGTTCAACTGTTTCCAACACCTTGAAAAAATAGAGTTGGAGAAGCATGGTAGTGGGTATTAAGCAGGAATTGAGGTCACCTACCACCATTCATACCAAGTCTTTGACTTTAAGCTACTCAGTAGGTAGGTCTTATTCTTCCTGTAGAAGCAGAAAGCACAGAGCTCTCATTGTTTTTAATGTTTTAAGTCTTAGAAAGTGCTAGGATTATAGCATAAAATGCATGCATTATCATTTAAAAATAAATGGATTCCTGGGAAAAATTAAAAATATAAACAATACATATTTCTTAATTCCATACATAATGTGGATCACTTATGTACAAACTTATTTTTGAAACAAGGAGTTTTGATGTAGGGCATCTTTATCTACTTTAGAAATAATTGGGACAGAAAGATAAAAATCATGAAGTTCTGAATTTCTGTTACATCAAATGATACAAGATGGGCAATGGGGCTAACAAGGTTAGCCAGGATTAATTATACCAGGTTTAATGATCCTTAAAAACCAAAAACATAACAGAAAAACCCAAAACTTACCACATTCTGTGCAAATTTTTCAAAAGATGTTCTGCGATCCATTGACTGTCCCGACTTACATGTGTGGGATTGGGTAAGACAAAGGAAATGGGGAAATTCATAAAAAAAAAAAAAAAAGAAGAAGGAAGCAAGGAAAATGGTAGAAAAAAAACAGGATGGTAAAATGATGCAACATCAGATTCATGTTTTACAAGGCCAGAAAAGATCAGGGAGTTGCTTCAGAAAGTCTCTTGTCACAGAATTGGCTATTTTTACTAGAGCTTTTATCTTCAACACTAAAATTCACCATGTGTAAACAAGATCAGTGATTTTTAAGCAAAATCAAATTACACTAAAATAAGATAGGTCAAAGAAAGGGTTTATTTTTGTGGGGACATGCCTGGCAGTTCAGGACTTACTCCCTGGCTCACACTCAGGGACCACTCCTGGCAGGGCTTGGGGTGTCAGGGATTGAACCTCTGTTGGCTGTGTGCAAGTACGTAAGGCAAGTAAGTGCCCTACTGACTGTACTGTCTCTCCAGCCTTATGAGTCAAAGTTTTATGTTCTAAATATCTGAAAAACTAGTGACATATATTCAGAATTTCCCTTAATTTTCTGTCAGGAATAGATTTCTATTGATAACAAGATTAAATTTACAGTGTTGCTGTCCAATAGGGTCTTCCCGGAAAGATAAAAATTCATTCCATATTGTTAAACATTCCATAAGCTTTAGCTGTGACCATAAATTAACTACTTGAAAATTATTTAGAAATTTATGGAATCTTAATTATTTTAAGATTTATTTTTACCAGTCCTGTGTGGATAGTGGTAGTTTTACTAGACTAGTATTTTTTAATCTTTTGATAGCTTTGGATCTACACCTGCCCTGCATACTGGTCCACTGATGATAGCTATAAGAAGACAATAGACCGTTTCAATCTTTCTACTCCTGTGAACTGGCACTAATTCATATACCAATGACTGAAGCCTGAAGACAGTGTCTTTTAACTATAAAAGCATCTCTTTCATTTTCACAAACCTTGAAAAACCACTTGAATTTAAGTGATGATAATGAATTATGAAAAAAAATCACAATTTCATCTCAGAATCTCAAGAAACTGGGCACTATTTCAATCTTAAAAATAATTAGTGATTCTAGTTTATATCCATATTTTCCATATTCAGCTGAATTTATTACATGAAATATTGCCAGCAAGCAAGACTTTATTATATGTATAGGTTATCTAATGATATTTACTGAAACTTTTTTAGGTATATATACTTGATGACAGGGATATTAAGGGATTCATCATAAATACCAAATAAAATATTTAGAAACAAATTAATTTTGATGACTATCATTGATAAAAGAACTGGCCTACCTTTAGTTATTGGTACTGTGGGTACTGTGACCTAGAACTTACTGGACAAATTTTCTTTCTTTTTTATTATAACCAAATTACATGGTTCTTTTTTCTTTATTCATATAATTTTTTAATTTCCTTAAAATCAGCATACAGAAGACTAATGTGAAACATTAAAACAGCTTCTAAACAGTTTTATAAAGCATGAACATCTGCATAAACAAAAAAGAAAATAAGTGATCAGCAAACAATAGCAACTTAAAGGATCCTTATAAATGCAAAGGTCTGGGGAAGGGTTTGGGAACGCATCCACTTACCACTGTCCAGTATGGTAGGTCCAGAGATAACTACCCCGATTAATTATAACTGAGAACAAAGCCAGAAATATCACAAAAATTACCTTTTTCCTTGCCTGTAGAAGCTCTTGATAGGCACTGGATCTTATAAAACGTGGATATGAATCACTTTTCATCAATTTGTAAATGTGCTCCTACAAAAAAAAGATGCTATTTTATTTTTTCTCAGAAAAACTATTACGATCACGATCACGATCACGATCTTCCCGTTAATCATCTATTTGCTAGAGCGGGCACCAGTAATATCTCAATATGTCCTGTCACATGCTGTAGAGCCAAGGGCATCGGCTTGATACAGGAACATAAAGAGCCTCAAACCATTATATTAGGTCATGAGAATGATCTAATATAATTGTTACTGGCATTTGGCATATCAAATACAACACGAGCAGCTTGCTAGGCTTACCGTGCGGGAGGCATACTCTATAAACACCTCAGAAAAACTATTATAATCAAAATACAATATATGGCTTTAAAAATCTGAAAACAGGTAAAAAATAATGATAGTCATAATCAAAATACCTTATGTTCATTTATATTATTAATTGATTAGTGTTTAAACTGACTATAGAGATAGCAAATATGCAAACCGCATGCAGTAAAAAAGAATATACTTAGCAGATTATCATGAAGTCATAAACAAAAATTGTAGTTATAAATATTGGATATAATTTAGTTTATATATAAATATTAAATATCATAAAACTTTAAATATTATGTTGTTTCATTTATACAATTAGATAATATAAATAAATGTTATATGCTAAAATTACTCAAAGCTAAAAGTGAATGCTGTAAAATGATATCTGAGTGATCATCCTAGGTACCTTTGGAATTATCATGTACTTGGAGTTTGCATCTGCCAGATGAATCATCTCTGTTGCAAATTATATGGAAAATTGTTTTGCACATCCACTCTATTATAAGGAATAAGTTCATAATTTTTGTGACATTTAATTGCTAAATCTTCCAAATTATATACATATTTTATTCAATTCAGTGACATAATAGGTAGACTTTTAATAATTTAAGCCCAAGCAGTCTTCAATGTTCTTTTTTGATGGTAAGCAAAGAAATCAAAAGAAAAGAAAGTATTAATTTTATTCAGTGTTGGCCCCTCTAGGGGGATCATGCTCTGTCCTACTGCAGCTCAAGGGAGCATAAATAAGTGCCCCTTGCTTTTTCTAGTCTAGGAAATATCGATTAAACAGAACTGTCTATTAATTTAGAGTTTTGAGAGTATTCCAGATAGCCCAATCTCCTGTAGGATAGAGAAAATGTTTGTTTTAAGAAATAACTTTTCCTAGTTTCATTTATAGTAATTATGACTCAACAAGTAGTGTAAAGTTTATAATAAAGATTATGATATTTTGGCAACTTCCAAAAAGATGTTGGAAAAGTAGGCAATATTTTGTTTTGGAATGAAGGATTTTGTTATTTAGCTCCTATGTTGCTCAATGTCTTCCTTTTACAATATAAGTTTAGACCACTTAATTCATATCTATGAGCCTTAATTTTCTACTCTAAAGAAAAGGTTGTTAATAAATATAAAGGCAATAATGTTAGTAGAGACTAGGGATGCACATAATAGGTCTTCAGATAGGTTTGAATTTATGTCAGACATACTCTAAGTGCTTGCTTTTGTTAGTTAACAATCACAAACATCTTCTAGATTGGAAACTACTATTATTTACATTTTAATATGAAGAAACAGATGGGATGGACATGTAATGCAATTTGGAGACGATCTCTGGACTAGAGCCATTACCGACTGGATCCCATGGGATGTCAAAAGATCACATGGCAGCCCACCTACAAGATGGTCAGACTTCTTCATCAAGTCCCTGAACGAACGGCTTGAGGTTCTTTGTATTCCTGAAGCAACCAGACGCCATTGGGCTACACTGGCATGTGATAGGGTCCAGTGGAAATATTACTGGCGCCCACTTGAGCAAATCGATGAATAAAGGGATGTCAAGTGATCAAGTCATGAAGAAACTAATGCAAGAGGTCACATAGAAGAGAACTCACGCTAGAATCCATGCAATGTGGTCCATAATCTGCTTTCTTAACTGTAATAGTTCATCTTTTTTAGAAACAAATACACAATTTTATTTTTCTATCATTATATTCCCGAAGAAAATATTGAAATCCCAAAAACACTGAACTGAATTTATTGAGAAGTGATGGAAATGTAAGATTTTCTGTAGGAACCTCTGAATTTCATTTTATTGAAGATTTCTGGGCAAGAATATCTTTAAATGATACAATAACCACTATTATTTAAATTTAGAAAGGTCATTTCAAACATTTTGTACCTTTTCTTACTCTAGAAAAATGTTTGAATTTTTATCTCAACATGAAATTAAAACAGTAACAGGACCAGTTTTCTCGCCTTGCACCCTGTGTGTGTTTCCACACACTTCCATACTGCAGAGCCCTGATGTTAACTATTTTACCTTGCACTGAATTGTTTTCCATACAACATTTTTCAACCAAATTCAAGGAAAAGCCATATTTTATACCAGGAGTTAAAATGAAGTAAGATATTTGTGTATCACATTTTCTTATTTCTTATTCTTTTTTTTTTTTGCTTTTTGGGTCACACCCAGCAATGCTCAGGGATTACTCCTGGCTATGCACTCAGGAATTACTCCTGGCAGTGTTTGGGGAACCATATAGTTTGCCGGGGATAGAACCCTGGTTGGCCATAAGCAAGGCAAACACCCTACCCACTGTGCTATCACTCTGTCCCCCAGTTTCATTTTATTAAAATAACAAGAATAATTGAGATAATATTCTTCTCTAAAAAAGGCTAAAAAAATATGAAATAGGCATGCTTTGGTTTAAAAAGTCAATTTCAACACATCACTAGGAAACAATATCTTCTAATAACAAGTCTGTTTTTTATTATGGGAAAAGGTATTTTTGAAAGAAAGTGAAAATGCAAATTGTTTCTAAGGAGGAAAGTATATCTAGTGAATTCTAGGAGTTTTCTAAATTGTCTTTAAAATTGGCATCAATTTCCTTCTACATTTTTGTGGACTAAAAATACTGACATTGAAAGGTAAGACATGTTACAGTTTTCATTTTATTATAAAGAACAAAATTAGTTTGATTTTGATTTAAATTAAATCTAATTAAGTTTAGTTCTGACATTTAGAATAATAAGTCATTTAAGAGTTCTTTGACTCCATGTTGGAAAATATTTTTTAGGCTTTTAAATACATGTTATTGAGGTAGGATTATTAGTAGATAAGTGCTTGGATATAGATAATAATAAATTAAAAGTTTTCTAATATTACACCTGAAAAATGTAATGTAAATGTACTCAGATTCATAGAGCTTTGTCTCAAAAGGCAAGTTCTCATGCTTTAGTTGCTTGAAGTCTGGGTTTGAGCTTGATCCCAAACACTGTATAGTCTACAGAGTAGTGCAGGGAACCAAGCTGAGGTAACTCCTTAGTACTGTGGCCCAAACACTCTCTACCAGCAAAACAAACAAACAAATAAATTCAAATTCACCAAACATCCCAGACCTTAGAAAATTTACTTTAATTAAAATTTAATTTATTTAATTTTAATTGTTTACTGAAGCAGCATTGCATCATTGCATTATATAAGTTTAAGGAGTACTTGAAGAACGGTTTGAGGCTTTTCCTGTCCCTGAAGAAGCAGATGCCCTTGGGCTACACTTGCTTGTGACAGGACATATGGAGATGTTACTGGTGCCTGCTCCAGCAAATTGATGAACAAGGGGAAGACAGTGACAGTGACAGTGAAGGGGTACTTTCTTATATGTAAAACAAGTTTCCTTTAAAAGTATTTCATACATTTTTTAACTACAAAAAGTCTTGGCATATATCAGGTGAAATAAACTAATTACAAAAGGATTAATATTGAATGATTCTACACGTATGTTTTATCTAGAATAGGAAAATTCTTTGCAAAGCAAAGTAGATTGAAAGTTACAAGGGTCTTTGGTGAAAGGGAAATAGGGAGTTACAGTTTTATAAATACTGTTTCTATTAGGAGAGACAAAATAATTTAGAAAATAATAGGTGATAGCTGCAATTAAGGCCACAAAATTGCTAAAATAGCAAGATTTATGCAATATATATATATACATATATATATACAACTATTTTTTTAAAAAGTTCCAAACTAGGCTGTGACGTTTATTTAATCCAATCACAGTTTTTAAGCCATATACCTCGATTAAGTCTTTGCTCCCACATTTAAAACAAAAGCATCTTAATAATCTCTGTAGCATATTTATGACATATTGAAAGATCATACATGTACCAACCTGAGCATCTTCAAATGTATATCGTCCAGGCTCCTTCACATTCTGTGTAGTTTTGTCATAACTTTTAGAATCCAAGTTAATAGCACTGGGGGCACCTGGAGCCAAAAAATTCTTGCCATATTTCCTGAACCCGGGAAGGAACTTCTCTAATAGGTCTTTTCTTCAGATCTTCCACTGCTAGCCAGAATCTATGCAAAATATAATGCCAAACATTATCCAATGTTGCTCTTTTGAAATTTTTCATAACATTGATTTGATTGTACAATTATAGTAATGCATAATAATAAGCCTACTTTCTTGGAGGACTTCCATTATACATCTTTTACCAATTAAATTTTTTTAATCAGTGGGTGGGCATTTGCCTTGCATGTAGGAGGCCCTAGTTTGATCCCCTTCATCCCATATGGTCCCCTGAGCCAGCCAGGAATAATAACTGAGTGCAGAACCAGGACTAGCTCTGAGCATTATTGGGTATGGCCCCAAAACAAAACAAAACTTTTCTTATTTTAAGATAGCTGTGTAGATGCATATCATTATAGAAGGTAATATTGAAAGAAATCTCTTTAAAGTGTTATTTAAAGCATATATTTTTAGTCAAAGTTGGGCACGACTTTGATTTTAATGTAAAAATTACTGCATCTTGAATGCGCCATTAGTTACAAAGGAAGCAGAGATTGGAAGTATATATTTAGAGGTAACCTTAATGGCAACCTCAAAATAAAAAAAAATGTCAGAAGAGGCAAAAGGAATCAGACTGCACTTAAAAGATGGTTATCAAAAGATAAGGGAAGAAAATGAGAACTATAGAGCCAGAGACAAGGTAATAGCACATAAAATCTTTATAGAACAATGGCAGCATTTGTTTCATAACAATATACATTGCACATATAACTGAGATATGCTATTACAACGCTGTTAATGATTGGGTTTCAGCCATATAGTGCTCCAGCACCCATCTGTCACCAGTGCACCCTCCCAAACCAATGTACCTAGATTCCCTCTTTCTTTCCCCAGCCTTCCTCTATGGCAGGTACTTCCCCCTCTCTCTCTCTCTCTCTCTCTCCCCTTTCTCTTACACATTGTGACTTGCAATACATACATTTAGGGATTATCATGTATATCCCTTTGACTATGTTCAATGCTCAGTTCTAGTCTGGTGTTACCATTTCCAACAGTTATTGGCACACTGGTCCCTTCTCTATTTTACCTAACCCACATACTTCTGACACCCACACACTTGTGGTAGATTCCAACCATTGACAAGTCCAACTGGTCCATGTTTTTCCTGGCCTTGGATATTAGTTTTATACTATTTTTTATATCCCACAAATGAATGCTTTGATATCTATCTTTTGATATCTTTTTCCTTCTGGCTGACGAGAGGTTGAGGATAGAACAATGTGTAGCATGCTTACCTTGCACATGGCTGACAACCTGGCACTGCTTACGGTGCTCTATGATTACTAGCTGAGAGCCAGAAGTAAGGCTTGTTTACTGCCAGGCATGGCCCTCAAAAACAATTTTTTTAAAGTAAGGGAAATAAAGCTGTAATCAAAATATTCCAAAATCAAAAGTACGGGTTCAGATAGTTGTGCTTGTGAATTCTACCAAACCCATCAAAGGATGACTCAATACCTATCTATCTCATGACCTAAACAATTGAAAATATTCTCCAAAATGTTTTATGATACAAACATTACCTTTATACAAAAAGCAAGCATTTACATAAAAAAACTAGAATACAAATAAAGAGAAGATTTCTGATGGCATACATGAAAATGTCTTAAAAATTTAGTGAAGCAAATACAAATCAAAGGATTATATGTATGGAACAAGTCAGATTAGTTCCAGGAATACAGGATCAAAACACACAAAATCAATATTGTTATATATTATTTTTAATCCAGACCCATCCACTTCAGACCCACAGCTGTGCTTCTTGGCCAGCCCCACATGGAAGCAACCCATGGAGCTGACCTCCTGGTAAGGGGCTCTGCCAGTCCCTGGCTGAGTCCAACATTGCTCCAAGGGTTTTGCTCTCATGTGCCGGCCGGACTCGAGTGGAGCTTTGGGCCTTGCCCTTTCCTCTGCCTCTATGCTAGTTGCCCCGGAAGAGAGAGACCCACCCGTGCCAGACCCACAGCTCCCTTGGTGTGCGGCTGCTTTGCGGCCTCTCAATATTCTTAGAGAATGCTGATTTTAGGATAAGGTCCTTCCCAAGATCTTTCACATTTATACATTGTATACAGTTCTAGACAGGTTCTAACTGATACCAGTAAGCCAGAGCAAACCACACATCAAGCAGTCAGTCATTCTCAACATCCAGACTCCATAGTTCCTCAAAGCTGCATCCAGGAGAAAACCTGATCTTTCCCCTTTAAGTTTCATCAGTTAATGCTCAAGATGAGAACCTTCTACTAAGACTATACCACCTACACGGCAGAGCCTGGCAAGCTACCCATGTTTTATTTAATTGTTATGCCAAAAACTAGTTACAATTATGGGCCTAAGTTCCATGATCTGAAGAATGGTTTCGGGCTCTTCCTGTCCCTGGAGCAAGCAGATGCCCTTGGGTTACACTTGCTTGTGACAGGACTGATGGATATGTTTCTAGTGCCCACTCAAGCAAATCAATGAACAATGGGAAGACAGTGATACAGTGATACAGTGATAATTTTAAATAGCACTTCAATAAAAGGAAAATTTTAAAAAAGCATATAATTGTGCCAATAGAAAAGAAAATTTCAACCCTGAATATGGAATTATATATACATATATGCATACAAACATATATATATAATAAATCTATGTAGTTTTTAATTAAAAAATTTAGAAATAGGTGAAGGGAGAAAGGAGATAGAGAGAGAGAGAGAGTTGCCAGGTGTGTAATTAAGGACTACATGCTATAACTCAGAAGTTCATTGAACTACATTTACTGTTACCTACTTTACATAAAAATGCAATTATAACAGAGAAAGATTATGTAGCTTTCAAATAAAGAAATATGTGTACCCCTTTGCACTCTCTTTCTCTATCTTAATAATTTTAAAAATTCATTTTATTGGCACATTCACATAAATAACATGCTTAGATTGCTACTTTTCAGAGAAACTGCACTAACACATCTTCAAGTGTGCATGATTAACAGAAATAACGAATAATAGGGCCTGAAGCGATATAGTACAGTGAGTAGTGCATTTGACTTTCATACTGCTAACCCTGGTTTGATTCCTGAATGCAGAGTCAGGAGGAAGTCCTGAGCATTTCCAGGTGTGGCTCAAAAAATAATATCAAAAAAAGCAAGGAATGAATGAATGAATGAATGAATGAAGTAAGGAAGGAAGGAAGGAAGAAGGAAGGAGGAAGGAAGGAAGGAGAGAAGGAAGGAAGGAAAGAAGGAAAGAAGGAAGGAAGGAAGGAAGGAAAGAAGGAAGGAAGGAAGGGAAGAAGGAACGAAGGAAGGAAGGAATGAAGGAAGGAGGAAGGAAGGAAGAAAAAAACATATGGGATACCAAACATAAAAAGGTGGGTATGGCACACATTATGTCATCATATATATATATATTTTTTTAATCTATATTTAATCTGTTTTTTGGGTTTTTTGTTTTTTAATATTTTATTACACCACCGTGAGATATACAGTTACAAAGTATGTCATCATATATTTAAATATTCACAAAGTACATCTAAAGTTTTCAATACAATTTATATTCTGTATAGCATTTATTTATGCATTTAGCAGTTTACCTAGTAGAAAAGCATGTAATAGGCATATTGCAATTACATACTAAAATACTTAAACATACGGATATGAATGTGTACATAAAACGAATATGAATGCAATATTCACATATATATTTAATACATAATATGCTTTGCAGTGGTACATAAATGTTAACTATGGATAAGACCTGAATTAAAAATTAGATGTAGCTCCATTCATTTATATAACAAGAAACAGTTTGCAAATGTCATTTCCTTTGTCCCAAAGAACCTACACACTATGTGTGTGCATGTGGATGTGTGTGTTTCAACCTGGCTTCTTCCTTCTCATCATCATTATCAAGGTCTAAGATGAAAAGACATTATCCCAGATGACTTTGCTGATCATCAACTCTTAAGAGTTACCTCTGTAATTCTATCTAAAAAACTATCATTTTGTATTATAATGTGTTTTTCTATTGCAAATACAACTAGTAATTTAATGAAATCCAGGACCATTTTTATGTGAGGTTACAATGGTGAGGCACATCACTTATTTATTTATTTACAATAATATCCATAATGTCAGAATTTCTTAACATTACATAACCAGAGGAAACTCTACTCTCTCACTGAATATGCTAAAAAATATCCCTGAGGATCAGATAATTTTCTATAAAGTAGAAAAAATACAGTGTGAGTAAGGAAAACCTCTTCAACAAGTGGTCCTGGGAAATCTGGTCAACTACATGCAAAAAAAAAAAAAAAAACCCAAAAAACTCAGACCTCTGTTCAACACTATGTACAAAAGTTAAATTGAACTGGATTAAAGACCTTAATATCACACCTTAATCAATAAAGTTCATAAAGGAAAATGTGGACAGAAATCTTCACAGAATTGAACTAAAAGGCATTTCAAGAATGAAATCCTACTGAACAAGCTAGCAGAAGCAAAGATAAACTAATGGGACTACATTAAACTAAGAAGTTTCTGCACCTCAAAGGAATTGATGACCAGGATATAAAGAAAGTCATCTGAATAGGAGAAATTATTTACCCAACACTTATGTAATAAGAGGTTTATGTATATATATATATTTCATATATATATATATATATATATATATATATATATATATATATATATATATCTCACTGGTTAAATTTCGAAAAAAAAATCTGCAATGAACATAGAATTGCAGATTGTGTTTCTGCTGTGTGTTTTTGGCCCCCCAGGGTGTATTCCTAGGAGTAGTATTGCTGAGCCAAATGTCAAATGAAAGCACAATTTTTACTTTTTGGAGGACTGTCCATGTTGTTTTCCAAAATGATTGGACTAGAAGCAATCTCACCAACAATGAATTAGAGTTTCTTTCTTCCCACTTCTGTGCCAGCACTGGTTGTTCTTGTTCTTTTGGATGTGTGTCAGTCTTGTGGTGTGAGATGATACCTCATTGTTGTTTGGATTTGCATCTCCTTGATGATTAGTGATGAAGAGTGATTTTCCATATGCTCTTTGTCCATCTCAATTTCTTCTCTGATGAAGTTTCTGACCATTTTTCCCCCCCAACTTTTTTGATGAAGTTGGATTTTTTTTGCAAAGTTCTATCAGTTCTATCTATCTATCTATCTATCTATCTGTCTGTCTGTCTGTCTGTCTGTCTGTCTGTCTGTCTGCCTGCCTGTCTGTCTGTCTATCTATCTATCATCTATCTATCTATCTATCTATCTATCTATCTATCTATCTATCTATCTATCTATCTATCTATCTTTACCTACACACCCATCCGTCCATCCATCCTTCCATCCATCCATCCATCCATCCATCCATTCATCAATCTCTATAGATATCTTGGATATTAACCCCTTATCATATATATATTGGGTAATTATTTTTTCCCAATTCGTGGGCTTTTTTCTATATGGGTCACTGTTTCTTTTGAGGCACAGAAGCTTCTTAGTTTAATTTAGCTCCATTTCTTCATCATAGCTTCTGGTTGCCTGGTTATTGGTGTTTTATCTTGGAAGATGCCTTTAGCTTCAATGTCATGGAGGATTTTGCCCACATTTCCTTCTATGTACCTTAAGAGTTCAGGTCTGATGTTGAGATCGTTAATCCATTTTGATCTGATTTTCATGCACAGAGGTCTGAGTTTATTTTTTCACATGTAGCTGCCCAGTTTTCCCAGCACCATTTGTTGAAGAGACTTTCCTTGCTCCACTTCATGTTGTTGCTCCTTTATCAAAGACTAAATTATCATATATTTGAGGGTGTGTCAGGATATTCAACTCTATTTCATAAGTCTACAGATTTGTCTTCATTACAATGCCATCCTGTTTTAACTAGTTTTGCTTTGTATTTCAGTTTGAAGTTGGGAAAGGTGATGCCTCCCATCTTATTTTTTCCCAAGGAATACTTTAGGTATTCATAGGGATTTATTGTTCCAAGCTAATTTCAGGAGTATTTGATGAATTTATTGAAAAACGTCATGGGTATCCTTATAGGGACTTCATTGAATCTATATAATGCTTTGGGGAGTATTGTCATTTTGACAATGTTAATTCTCCCAGTCCATGAGCAGGCATGTGTCACCATTTCCTCATGTTGTCTTTTATTTATTTGGCACATAGGTAAGAAAGAGAAGGAACAAGTTTGCCAATAATATTCGGAAATGGTAATGCTGGACTAGAATTGAGTATTAAATGTAGGTGAAGGGATATACATGATAACCCTTCAGTGCCTGTATTGCAAACCATAATGTGCAAAAGGCAAGAGTAAGAGAGAGCAAGAGAGAGAGAAAAGAAAACAAAAGAAAGAAAGAAAGAAAGATAAGAAAGAAAGAAAGAAAGAAAGAAAGAAAGAAAGAAAGAAAGAAAGAAAGAAAGAAAGAAAGAAAGAAAGAAAGAAAGAAAGAAAGAAAGAAAGAAAGAAAGAAAAGAAAGAAAGAAAGAAAGAAAGAAAGAAAGAAGGAAAGAAGGAAAGAAAGAAAGAAAGAAGGAAAGAAAGAAAAAAGTGCCTGTCATAGAAGCTGGTGGGGTGGGGGAAACTGGGACATTAGTGTTGGGAAATATGGACTGGTGGAGGGATGGGTGCTGTAATACTGTTTGACTGAAACCCAATCATGTACAGTTTTTAATGGTCTATTTCACAATGATTCAATAAAATAAAAAAAGAAAGAAAAATATTGAACCCTATCAGAGAATAGGGAAAAGAAATAAATAGAAATTTTCGTAAAGAAGTACAAATGGCTGAAAGGCACATGAAAAAAATTCTCTGTAACATGAAATATCAGGGTGATGAAAATCAAAACAAGAATGACATATCATCTAAAAAGTATATATATGTATTATGTATATACGCATATATATTATTTGACTAATATCCAAGGCTAAGCAAAACAAGGACAAAGAGAATCTGTCAGGAGTTGGAATCTACTACAGGTGTGTGGGGAGCAGAGGTTAGATAGAAGGGATCAGTTTAGAAATAATAGTTGGTAATGCTAAACTAGAACTGAGTATTGAGAGTACATAAATAGATACACATGATAACCCATCATTGTATTATTGGAAACCACAATACACAAAAGAAGGGAGAGAGAGGGCAAGAGAGAGAGGTAGAGAGATGGAGAGAGAGGGGGAGAGAGAGAAAGAGGGAGAGAAATAGTGAGGAGAGAGAGAAGTGAGAGAGAGAGAGAGAGAGAGAAGTGCTACTATAAGGCCAGAATGGAGTTGGGGAAATTTGGGGACATTGGTGTCTGGGAATTACACTGGTGTTGGAAGATTGTATGACTAACTCACATAGTAACAACTTTGTAACTGTATATCTCAGAGATTAAATAAAAATAATGCTAAGATACAGTCCATTTTCATTATTTTAATGTATTCTATTTCAATCAAGTATTGATGCTATAAACTTAATACAGAAAATCTTATATCTTGCATGGTATGCTCCATAATGTAGATTTTATATAAATTCAATCAAAAGATAGTAGAAAATTGTACAGTAGGCATCCATGGCAGACTGTTAGTTAAAATTTTATTTTACAATGTCTGACTGTGGATTGGTCACCTGATCACTTGTTCACTTGACATCCCGTTATTCACCAATTTGCTCGAGTGGGCAACAGTAATGTTTTCATTTGTCCCTGTCATGTGTCAGTATAGCCCAATGGCATCTTCTGCTCCAAGAATACAAAGAGCCTCAAACTGTTCATTCAGGGTCTTGACAAAGAAGTCTTACCATCTGGTAAGTGGGCGGCCACGTGATCTTTTGACGTTCTATGGGATCCAGTCAGTAATGGCTCTAGTCCAACTGTCATCTCTAAGTCGAGTTACATATTCAACCCATCTATTTTCAACACCCTGGCAAATGAGACAACATGCCTGATTCTCAATTGTCGATGGAGATCAGAACTCTGGATTTCTTCTCTCATTTGAGTGAGGCGTGATATTCCAAGCATAGCTCTTTGGATTCCTCTTTGGGAGACCCAAATAGTGTTCTCATTCTGCTTTCATAGGGCTCAGGTCTCTGAGGCGTATGTTGATACAGGAAGAATGGTGGAGGCGAAGAGATGTGCCCAGATCTGGAAGTTCTTTGTCCTTTTAGTCATTTCTTCAATGCTGTTAAGGCATTCCACGCCACTCTCTTTTTCCCGCACAGTTCAGGTTTTAGGTCATTCATTATGTTAAGTTTTTGACCTAGGTACACATAACTGCTGCATTCAGAGATGTTTGTTTTCATTGAGAGTGAATGGGATATCTGGAACTAGTTCATTTTTCAGGAACATTGTTTTGTTGAGATTCAGCTGTAGACCTATCTTTCCACATTCTCAGTTGAAGTCAGACACTGGCTGACTGGCTGGCACATTTGTGCCACTTGGCTAATGTTAGGTGTTATTAGAACAATGTCATCAGCAAAGGAGGTGGTGCAGTTGCAAAGCATCTATCTTCACTTCCATTCCTTCTCATTCTAACTGTCACATGATGTTCTTGAGAGTGGTGCTGAAGAGTTTTGGTGAAATGATATCACCCTGCCAAACACCTCTTTTGACATCAATAATCACTTCCTTGTGAATGGCGAGATCCTGGTGGTGAATCCATAATACAGCTCACGAAGGATCTTGATGCATTGGATATGAACACCCTGTTTGACTAGGGCTTTGATGACCACTTCAGTCTCAACAGAATCAAAGGCTTTCTTTAAATCAATGAACGTGAGACAGAGTGGCATCTTGAAATCCCTACAAAACTCAATGAGCTTGGTTACCATGTGGATATGGTCAATTGTGCTGAATCCTTTTAGGAACTCAGCTTGCTCACATGGTTGTCCTTCATCTAATGTTCTGCCAATCCTGTTCAGGATGACTCGAGTGAATACTTGTGGATGACGGACAACAGGCAGATGGGGTGATAGTTGTCAATGTTGTGGATGTCTCCCTTCTTGAACAGTAGAACTGTCCTGCTGGATTTCCATTGGGAGGTCACCTTGCATTCAGACAGGTAGTATATGAAGAGCCGAGACAGTGTATTGAAGGGTACTGATGCCAGATTCTTCAGGTGTTTGGGTTTGACTTTGTCTGGGTCGGGTGCTGTTTGCTTCTTTACCACCAAAAATGCATGTCCAATTTCAGAAGGGAGAACATTTTTGAATGACATATCCATTCTGCTGAATTTGGTATGTGAGCAGGTGGACGTGGCTATCAAAGAGATCAAAGTAGAAGTCCTGGATAATCTTCTCCACTGCCAGGGCAGTCATCTTGGTCTTATAGTTGGTGAAGGGCAGGTGGGCGTTGCAAATGCTTTTCCTGGCTTCTGCTGCATCAGCCAGTATTTCTGCTTTTCTCTCTTTGAGGTATTCCTTTATTGCTTCTCTGCACTGTTTTGCAAGATTGGATGTTAGCTTATTGTTTTTGAGGCTCACTCCTTGCCATGTTGGAAAATGAGCTCAAGAGTTTTTGAACACAGGAGTCCTTTTGTGGTTTTCTCTCTCTCTGTGTTCCTCGCTCATCATGGAGGTGCTGAACCAGTCTGTTGTATTCTTTGTCAATGTCGCCAGATACATGGGGCAGAGCTGCTACCGGCTCTCCCTATGCTAAGCTGATCATGAGGCATCCGGGAGGAAGGTAGGTTCTAGCCCTGGTCCGCCATCCCAATAGAGTCTCTCAAGAAGCCAGAAGAACCCCCATACCATGAGGGTGGCCATTTTCAACATCCAGACTCCACAGCTCATCAGAGCTCCACCCAAGGAAAAGCTGATCTCTCCTGGTTCATCAGTAAATGCACGAACTGAGTGCCTACTATCAGAGTATGCCACTTCGCACAGCAGAGCTTGGCAAGCTACCTGTGTCTTACTTTATATGTCAAAAACCAGTAACAATCATAGATGTCAATCCCATGACCTAAACCAATGGTTTGAGGCTCTTTGAGTTCCTGGAGTAACAGATGACCTTGGCTACACTAGCATGTGACAGGATGTGTGGAGATGTTACTGGTGCCTGTTCAAGCAAATTGAACAATTGGAAGACAATGACACAAGTGATACAGTCTTCAATGATGGCATCTTCCCATGTTGCCACAATGGTGCCCAAAATCTCCCAGTCAGTGGTCATTCTGGGTTCTCTTCTTAAACTTTGCAGTCCTTTCTCCCCATTCCATGAATTAGAATTTTGCATGAAGGGAGACGGTGGTTCGATCCTGTTTCTATTTTGGGATGACAAAGAAAGAAAAGGAAGAAAGAAAGAAAGAAAGAAAGAAAGAAAGAAAGAAAGAAAGAAAGAAAGAAAGAAAGAAAGAAAGAAAGAAAGAAAGAAAGAAAGAAAGAAAGAAAAGAAAGAAAGAAAGAAAGAAAGAAAGAAAGAAAGAAAGAAAGGAGGGAGGGATTGAGGGAGGGAGGGAGGGAGGGAGAAGGAGGGAGGGAAGGAGGAGGGAGGGAGGGAGAAAGTGAGGCAAAAACGTTGATTGAATATGATGTGGTCAGTTTCATTGTGGAACTGTCCTCCAGGAGATTCCCATATCCAGCGTTTAGATATAGCCTTCTGGAACTGTGAGTTTCCATGAATGGTCTTGGTCAACATAATGAACTCAGATAGTATCTCATCCTGTTCATTCCTTTCTAGGCCATGGGTCCTTATGTGGAGTTCTTTGGCCGATCTTCTCGGTCCTATATTGGCATTAAATTCACTGACTGATTTTGTAGAAGGTGTGGTCTTCTTAATAGAACTCCTCCAGTTTCATGAAGAATTCCTCAATTTCTTCTTCCTTGTATGTGGATGTTGGTGTGTTAACAATGAAGATAGAAACTGCTAGCAGTGAGCCACATCTATTCAAATATAATTGTCTGATTCAGTTTGTTAGGCACTCAAATGAATCAGTGCTTATGGTCAGGTTTTGTTGACAAGGACAGTGACACACCGCCGAGGCCTCTTTTGTCTCATCTTCCAAGGAGCAGTTCTCCATGTTGAAAATGGCGTGATGTGATTGATGCCTTCTCGTTTCACTCAGACCAATGTCGTACTTGATCTTTCATGCTTGCACCATCAGGTCCTTGATATATGTTTTCGATGCCAGCATATGTGCATTGAAAATACAGTCGTTTAGTCTTTCTTCATTTTGGCAGCCTAGTTTGGCCCTGAGATTTTATCAGCCTCTATTGTTTTTACTGGTTTTGGCATATCAAATATGAAGCAGACAGCTTGCCAGGCTCTGTCGTGCAGGCAGGATACTCTTAGGTAGCTTGCCGGGGCACTCTGAGAGGGGCAGGTGGAATACTTTTGGTAAATTACAGGGGCCAGAGTGATAGTTCAGTGGGTAGGGCGTTTGCCTTGAATGCAGCTGACCCGGCATCCCATATGGTCCCCAAGCATCGCCAGGAGTAATTCCTGAGTGCAGAGCCAGGAGTTAGCCTTTAGTATCGCTAGGTAGACCCCAAAAGAAAAAAAATATATACTGACAAACCACTGACTGTGGATTAATCTATCAAAATTAGTCTGTCAAAATTTTACATATTCTGAAGTTTGGTATTGATATATGTTATTGTTTATATGTGGTATACACTATCATATAATGTATGATATGTGTGTTATATGTTATTCTTTTCAGGGGATTCCCTGGAAAGAATGTGAAAATAGCTGGATTTTGTAATGAAAACAAATCAATGCAATACTTTCCATAAGCTAGTTTTACAGAATTGTATAAGTCATGACAAAGCAAGATGAGGACATCAGGTTTCAAAAAGAATAATTGAAAAGGATATGAAAAAAGTTTCATGCAGTGGAAAGTTGTCACTTCAGTGATATTAAACAGAGATATGACACTCTATTCCAGTATTGCTCATATTAAAAACAATTTCCATGCACTTTTGAAGTTAAATAAATTTCAAATTATTGTAAGAATTGTGTTTATGAAAGATGGGCAGAAAGTTTAACCTTCATTTCTAACAGCTTAAATACTACTGATTTCAGCTTTATGTCTATAATTTTACAAGTATAAAGAGACTTTTAACATTTTTCTCAAGTTAGTTAATATAGACATACTTTTCTAGATCTCACTTGAAAATAATATTCAAAAAGAAAAATGAATATTTTTCTTGATAATGATATGCAAAAAAATAAAAATGATATGCAGAAAAATAAGAATGTGTCAATATAGGAATTACTTAAATTTAAGTTTATGAATATTACTTACCATTCTCCACTTTGTTACATATTAGTATAGGAATACTTCTTTACAGAGTGTATTTGAAATGAGACACAATATGTAGGTTTTATAAACAATCAATCGTATTGTAAAAGTTTTACCTGGTTACTTCCTCACCCTGTTTCAAGAGGCAGAAATTCAATGACATCATTTTATTATTATATTGGTGGGAGTGTAATCCTTTTACTTAGCCCCAAATAAATAGACAGATACAATTACGTGTCTCCGGTTTATAGCATATGATCCAAATCTTACCTTAAGTTTTCTGAACTAAATTCTGACTCTAGAAATTTGAGGAATTGTTCTCTTCCAACTGGGTCTTTCAGTGCTTCATCCATGCCAAACCCCCATCGTTTTACCCTTTGCTGACTTGGTTCTTTGCTATAAAACAGAAAAAAAAAGCCAAATAAATTGCTTTCTTTCCAAGTGCTAGCTATATTTTTCTATTTCCCCTTAAAAATACAATTTTCTGTATTTTGGCTTTTGTTTTTGAACCATGTAGTACTAGAAGCTGAACAGAGGAATCTACATAACTCCCTTTGAGTTATCTCCCTGACACAAAGTTCTATCTTTCTTGTTTCAGAAAAGAATTCTCTGATGTATGTCCAGTATGAGTTAGAGTAAGGAAAACGTTAGACATTACTAAGTAATTTTATTAGGTATTGAGTGCCAAGTGTTTCAACTACATTCTTTTAGTTTCTTCTTCCTCCTCCTTCCTTCCTTCCTTCCTTCCTTCCTTCCTTCCCTTCCTTCCTTCCTTCCTTCCTTCCTTTCCTTCCTTCCTTTCCTTCCTTTCTCTCTCTTTCTCTTTCTCTCTCTCTCTCTCTCTTTCTTTTCTTTCTTTCTTTCTTTCTTTCTTTCTTTCTTTTTTCTTTCTTTCTTTCTTTCTTTCTTTCTTTCTTTCTTTCTTTCTTTCTTTCTTTCTTTCCTTCCTTCCTTCCTTCCTTCCTTCCTTCCTTTCTCTCTCTTTCTCACTCACTCTCTTTCTTTCTTTCTTTCTTTCTTTCTTTCTTTCTTTCTTTCTTTCTTTCTTTCTTTTCTTTCTTTCTTTCTTTCTTTCTTTCTTTCTTTCTTTCTTTCTTTCTTTCTTTCTTTCTTTCTTTCTTTCTTTCTTTTTTCTCCCCACTCACCAGCCCTTATTTTTATGTTATATAAAAATAATAGAAGGCCAAGATAAACTATAACTTGTCAGTATTATGCAGGCAAATAAGAGACAATATGGACAATATATGACAATATGGACAATATGACGATATATAGACATTTTTATACCCAAACACCAATTTCTTAACTTTATAGTGCAGTCTTATGATGGTCTGTTTTATCAGGGAAAATGATACTGAGAAAGAGAAGGCCTAAATACTAATTTTTACTTTATTATCCATGAAATGTGTTGCTTAATATAGGCAGATAATAATATTAACTGACTCTAAATATCATTAGAGTCATGTCTTTTGGTTCTAACCTCTTTATGTATATATCCTAAAGTCTGTAGATGAAAAATTTTGCATATGTAAAATGTTCAAGTATAACTGGATGAAGGTAACAGAAGGAAAATATGTAAATACAATTAAGAGAAGTCTTAAAGAATATTAAATATTCACAACTACATCATGCTATGAAATTATTTTTTTGTGGCTGCCAAGTTGACGATATGATTTTTTTTCATGTATCATGGCAGAAATGAGAGAACCCTAATTATGCTTTGGTTTCTTGTGATCTCTCCTGCCAGGTAAGAATATATAGAATATATGCTTTGGTTTCTTAATTAACTGGTCTCTTTTCAGATTCTTTTATTTTTTTAATTTTAATTTTTAATTTGTTTTTTTGCTTTTTTGGGTCACACCCGGCAATGCTCAGGGGTTTCTCCTGGCTATGCACTCAGGAATTACTCCTGGCAGTGCTGGGGGGACCGTATGGGATGCCGGGATCGAACCAGGGCCAGCACTGGCCAGCCGCGTGCAAGGCAAACACCTTACCCACTGGGCTATCACTCCAGCCCCTCTTTTCAAATCCTTTTAACATGTTGATAGTAACCAAATTTTGTTTTAAAATTAATTTTATAAATGCATACTTATATCTTTAGTGTTTATTTTACTTAAATATTTGAATATTTGTGGCTTGAGTATTTTCAAGCAGCTAAACAAAATGAGTTAAATTAAAAAAATAAAATCTCAGTTCTGACTGTCTTGAAACATTTGTATTTTTATCTATGTCCTTATCCATTCAGAAATAAAAATCTTAGTAGAAATGCAAATTTCTATGGTTCTAAACCATTACATATATCAAGAGCTTGAACTATCATGGACTAACGCAGACAAGGTATAAAATTATGTTTATGAGGAATCAGTTGTCGAATTTTAAGTTTACTTAAGTCCTAAAATATATGTCCCTTTTGTACAGAAGAGAAAATATCACCTACCTTGCTTCAAGCTCCCATAAAGTCGTGTCATCAGACAACCATGGGTTAGAAGGGTCAGGAGGCACAAGAAATGGGTCATATTCTAAATATTGTTCCGTGTAACTTAGCAAACTATAGAGAAAAAAAAAATCCATTTCATTTCCCTTCATGTTCTGCCTGAGTTTATGTCTAGTCCATTATGAGGAAAATGATATATAAAAGTCTGATCAAGGATGATAATTTACACAATAAAGCCCAATGACAGTTTTTTTCATCCTAATAACTTTCATTATTTAAATTGCATCAGCTTATTTTGCTTCCTGAAAGACAAATCTAACAATTGTTTTCTCCCCACATCTAAGTCATAGATATCAGCATCACTCCATTAAAAGGAATTAAAAAGGAAAGGTTATTGTGTGAAAGAACATTTTAAGGGTCAGTTCCCTCTGGCCAAGCAATCCTCCAGAAAAACTGCACTACTAGAAAAAGGGACTTAAGGAACGGATATCATTGGCAGAGACTATTTTTAAATGTGCATTTAAATTAATGGAAGCAAAGAAAAGAAGGGTGCTTAATAGGTAAAAATGACTGTTTTCATGCCCTCTTCAAAGGGAATGATATTAAGATAATATTGAAATGAAGAAAAAAGGTATCTAAAATCAGAGTTTAATTCAATTTCTGATCATGTAGTCACAGAATAATATAAATTTTAAAATCGATTCATGGAGGTTCCAGACTTGCAAATGTAAATAGAAAACTTCTTTTCTCCCAGTAGGGGGTGAAAAGATTCACTTTGAATAATCTCTGCATCTGATTCAGGGCTGTCCAAGGATTGGACCTCTCAACCTTGATCATTCTGTCATTTAAACTGCAGAGAAATTTCCTTTAAGTTTTCCATGTATCAGAAATTAAAACAAAATAACATTTAAAAACGCGTTTCAATTATTTACTTGTTCTTCTACCCCAGAAGTCCTTTTTCCATTTAAATACATTTGTGATAGAAAATTTTTAAAATATAAAGGGGTAACATAAAACACCTACCTATCAGCAACTTTTGACATTTTTAACCGATGTCTATCTAACTGTATTTGCCAATACTTTATCTGGAAAAAAAAGAATTAAAATAATGGTTATATAAGTAATGACATCCTCAAATTATTCAATTTTAAATTCTGATTGGGTCATTCTAAATATGTTCTAAATCAGTACATGCAGGAGTATGTAAAAAAAGAAATCAAGTCAGAGCAATCTGCAAAGGTTAAAAATGAATTAAAATCTGATGTAATGAATATCATTAGAACAAGAATGAATTAGGATATTATGTCTCTTTAATTATTACAGAATCTTATTTTGAGGGATTTATAATGCATTGTAGAAGTTGAATATGAATCATAATCTGAAAATCCTAATTATTTATTTACTGTATCCAGTAAATAAATTTGTTATTTGTTACTGCAATTTCAAAACAGGCCTAGACTAGTTCAACCAAACATCAATTTTCTGTGTGTTATAATAATTTTTTGTTTTGAAACCAAACCTGTTGATGTTGGGATCACTCTAAGGCGGTGCTCAGGGACCACCAATGTGTTGCTGGGGAGCAAACCAAGCATCCTACTTGCAAAACATGTATACATCCCATTGATAGGTATCTCTGACCAAGTGTTGAGAATAATTTTATTAGCATCTTTTGACATGAACATAAACAAATGCAGAAAACTGCAGTTTAAAACTCAAATTGTATCTAAAGAATAATAAATAATATTATAATACAATACTAGGAGAGAAGAGTACATAATTGAAATAACCAAAAGGATTAGTTATTTTTGACAAAGGAGGCACTGATATTTGCTTCAAAATATTACATCTAATACAAGAGAAAATAACATATTATACCAATGTTGAATGAAAAATTTCAAGAATTATAGAAATCAATTCTTTCCAAACAAGACTGAGCACTCATTAATAAAGCTCTTGACACACAATTGTATCAATTATGCATACCCTATGAATTTTCAATATTTCAGGAATACAGAAAAACTTTTAGTAACAGAAACTTCTACAAATTAATCTAAATTATGTTTAAAATTATTTAGAAAGTAAAGATTGGGGAAAATATAAAGTGAACAATTTTATTTATGTATTTATTTAGTTTGCTTTTTTATTTTACTTTGAATTGAAACCAAATCTCTTTCTAAAACTAAGTCATATTCCTGGCCCCAACAACTAAATAGTTTTAAAAACCACCTCCACATACTTTGTATTTTCAACGATAACATTTATTAAATTTAGATAATTTTATTACTTTTAACCAAAAATCTTTTTTGTACAAAATATTCACTCATACAAATAACCTTAATATTTTCTTCTATCAATATTCATCATCTGAACATCCTTATTAATTTTATAGGCTGTCCCACCTGTTGTTGTAACTCATCTTCTGTTGGTGGTTTAGTTTCTGGTGTAGGTGTGTGGGTAGGACTGTGACTTCTAATATCATTTTGTAAACCATAGACAGACTGCATTAAAAGAAAAAAGAAATGTGATACTATAATTAGCATTTAAAGTCTTAGACTTTCTAAAAGTTAACTGTAAAACACAGCATTTTTTTTAAATATCGCTTTCAAAGGTAACCATTATATATATTATAGCTAAACCTTGGAAAACAGGTAAATGGATTATTTTCTTTTAGGAAAATAATTGATTATATGGTATGGTAAATTTACTAATTTTACTAAATTGAACAGCATGGTAAATTTACTAATGATATAGAGGCACAGGTTGAGGAATAACAAAACACCTAAGTATTGTTTACATTATGCATGTACTGATTATAGAATAAATAGCTACATGCAGAGAAAAGAATGAAAATCATACAATTTTTTTTTTTTTGCTTTTTTTTGGGGTCATACCCGGCAATGCTCAGGGGCTACTCCTGGCTCTGCACTCAGGAATCACTCCTGGCGGCGCTCGGGAGACCATATGGGATGCCGGGATTGAACCCAGGCCGGCATGAGCCGGCCGCGTGCAAGGCAAACGCCCTACCCGCTGGGCTATCGCTCCGGCCCCGAAAATCATACAAATTTTTGGTGAAGTCTATATGCTGTGGTCTATTATAGATAATATTAACAATTATTAATAATTATTAATAAATAATATTACAAGGTAATATCAAAAATATTTACTATTACTTGACAATATTAAAAGAATAATGGGATTAAGAATTCCATTGCTTACCACTCTTGAGAATATACCCTGGGAGCTCAAAAACACATAGCAGAAACACCATTTGCACTTTTATGTTCATAGCAGCACTATTCACAATAGCCAGAATATAGAAATAAACCGAGTCCCAAGAACAGATGACTGGATAAAGAAACTGGTACATGTACACAATGGAATACTATGCAGCTGTTAGGGCAAATGAAGTTATGAAATTTGCCTATAAATGATGGACATGGAGAGTATCATATGGAGTGAAATTAGTCAGAGGGAAAAGGACAGATATAGAATGACAGCATTAATTTTTAGGATATAAAAATAGTATGATAATAATACCAAGGCCAGGTAAATCATGGACCAGGAGGACTTGCCTGTGTTTGGAATTTACAGCAAGTATGTGGGAATCAGAGGTTAGGTAACAGAAAGAAGGGACCAGAGTGCTAATGATTGTTGGAAATGGTAATGACAGCCTAAAACTGAGCACTGAATGTAGGCAAAGGGATATACATGATAAACCCTAAATGTATGTATTGCAAGTTATAATATGTAAGAGAAGGGAGAGAGATAAAGAGAAAGAGAGACAGACAGAGACAGAGACAGAGAAACAGAGAAGAGGCAAGTGCCTGCCATAGAGGCAACCTGTGGGAGAGAGGAGGGAATGAGGGGACATTGTTGGTGGGAAACGTGACCTGGTGGAGGATGAGTGCTGAAACACTGTATGACTGAAACCTAATCATGAACAGTTTTCTAATTGTTTATCTCATCGTGGTATAATAAAATAAAATAATAAAATTTAAAAAATAAAAGAATTCCGTTGCTGGGGCTCAAGAGATAGCCCAGCGATAAGTTGCTTGCCTTACACAGAGATGACATAGGTTTGATTCCTGGCACCCCATGTGGTCCCCCAAGCCCACCAAAAGAGACCTCTGAGTGCAGAACATAGCCTATATTAAGACCTAGCACCACCATGTGTAGCCCGAAAACAAAACAAAAGAAAAGCTTTCTTTTTAAAGGAAAAAATTCCATTTCTTGCTGGTGATATGGTATAGGGGGTAGAGCACTTGCCTTGCATGCAGTTGACCCAGATTCTAACACCAGCATATAGCACCTCCAGTATCACTGTGGTGTTTCCTGAGCTCAGAAAAGGAGAAAGGTCTGAACACCTCTAGTAATGGTCCAACATTCCTAGGCCAATACTTTTTCTATGTCAGATCACCAACTATACAGGACTGACAGGGCGGAGCCCTGGGTGTAGATAAGCCAGTCTCCTATCTGCCACCTGTTGACATAGTCAGGCATAGCAGCCAAAAAATGCAACACCTTGAGGGGCAGGTCATATTTGACTAGATAATAAAAACACATGAGACATTAAGAATGTCAAATATATGTTAAAACCTTGGATCACTGATGTTTGAAAACTACATCAAATAATAAAATATGTGATTTGGTGTCAGAACAGTGTGTGACTGAAACCCAATCATGAACAGCTTTGTAATTGTATATATCATGGTGATATAATAAAATTAAAACATTAAAAACTAGAGTTGGATAGTATGTTATTAACTTATGACATGTGCATAAAAAATTCAAGAGCACGGAAATACTGTTTTGTCTCACCCCTTTGCCCTAATAAAAACTTAGCCTGGTAGTTAGGCTTACTAAAACCAGGAAAACTGTATCTCCTACAGATCTATCTCTGCTTAAATGTAACGGAATTTGCTAAGATATGCTAACACGCCCCACTGTTGCAAAAGTGGAATTTCTAGTAGAATTCATTTCTGGGGATAAAATAATTTTCATCAATCTCAACCAAAGGTCACACTCTAAAGGAATTATGAGTGAACTGACTTCTGTAAACTTATTGAGAACTCACTATCAAGAATAAGTAGTCCTTGCTCTTTTCAAAATCAATTTTTACAGAAGGCCAGCTAAAACAGGTGCTAAAATTTATTACAGAAAATTCAAAATAAGTTAATAATATCTTATTCTATTGATACAGGATGCGTGCAAGAGCTAAACTCAATTAATCACTAAATCTTATTCATGGAATTTTTAGCCAATCAGAATATATGATAGGAATGCTGGGGTTGGGTTATGGCAGCAGGTAAAATGAGGCCCCCCCACCTCATCTCTCTCTTTTTTCTCTCTCAATGGATTTTCTCTCACTCCTTGCTTTCTCTGTCTCTCTCATGACCCTCTCTTTATTCCTGGATGAACATATCTCCTCTCTTCACAGAATGAATGATCAGGTAGGGCTGAGCACATGGCAGAGGCTAGGTACAGGCAAACATCATAACCTAGACAACACAGGGCTAGCTCAGATACTTAAGAAACATCAGATCCCGGTTCAGAAGCCCAGGTAGCACACACTGGATGCTGAGTTCACACTGTTATTTATTGTACTATCAACTCTAAATTTTATTCTTCTAAGTCTTGTATGCAAATCTTTCATACAATTCTCAACAATCCACGAGATTAGGAAATCCACTTTTGCACTATCACTATGGACATTATTTTCTAGTTCTTTTATCATTTTCTAGTTCTATACTTGCCCTGGGCCACGGAAATCTTTACCGCTTTCTCTCCCCATGGTCATATATATGTATTATATTATATATAATACATAATCCATTTCTATATTCTATATTATCTCACATATACATATATATGTATATAGTTGTTTGATCTATCTTATTTATCTCCAGGACTGAAAGCTTTACAACCCAATGAACTCATTGCCTGGGTCCCAATAGCACTAAATTGCATATTTTGCTCCCTTACATAGCAGGTCCACACCTTTTGCTGGCAGGAAGCAGTTATGGAAGAGTAACCTTCCCCCCATAAACCCCTAGAATTAAGGTGGGAAGGGGTGGGGAGGAATGTTGTAGGAGAATAAACAACGGCCCTGGTAATGAGTTACTGAAAAATAATAAAACTAAGAAGAAACTGCCTACCTCGGAGGTAATGTAAAGACACAAGGAACACAGCTTGAATTCAAATACTGAACTTTTTATGGACACTGAGGTACTACTAAGCAAGGACACTCCTATCCTCTCCCTTAGTAAAGGAGAAGCTACAGAAGAGTCTAAAGGCCATGCTAAGTTTATGAAAGTACCATAAAGAGTTGAGGTTTTCCCTGTGAGGAGATCCAGATTAACTTTATGTAGATAACTGCACTCCACGATTATTTGGAGGAATTGTGAATAACTTTCTCTCAAAAAGACATTTTCTGTTTCTTCCCTCTGAAAAAAGCCTGTATTTTCTCTTGAACAAAACTCTCTTCCCTTCACACTTTCCTAAGTCAGTTTTTCTCATTAATCTTGTTTCCCTATTTTCCCTCATCTTAAAATTCTGTTCTGTGGTAGAAGGCAGTGGTCCTAAGTGTCTGTAGCAAGGTTAGGACTGAATTTACTATTATTCCAAAAAGCAAATTGTCACTCCAACCTGTAGTCACAGGTCCCTTAGCATTCGGGTGGTAGAGACCACTTCTTGTGCTATAGAGACGTGACCTTCAATGTGGCTTTACAGCCAGTCACATGCTGAGTTTGTGGAAATGTCCATGCCACTTTCATGTCGTTAGCAGACTTTACAATTCCTAACACATGCCAGGTATGACCCTGGGTGGAGAGGTGGAGTTGAACAGAGAAGTGGAAGCATTGTTTTCTTGAGTTACCTCTTCCACACTTCATACATAAAATGTGCAATAAAACTATTTTAACTAGCAGGAGAGAGAGCATAGCTTAATGTGCTTGCCTTGAATGTTACTGACCTCAGTTTGATCCTTAGTGCCATCCATCATTTGTGTTCCGCAAAAAGCAAAACCCAAAGGAGGGAAAAACTATATTTCACTTCACTAAAAATCTAATAAAACATGTCTTATATCACATAAACAATGTTGATGTAGACAGTGACAGATGTTATAAACAATTAAACTTATATTTGTTGAAGGAAGATATATAGGGTAGTATGAGTGGCCTGGTAAGGAGTTTCAGGTGAATAGTAAAATGAATATATTGTCTGGCCCTGAATTTAATTCTTTTTAAAGTTGACATGTATTACACTACAAATTCCATAAAAATTGCTTCCCAAAATCTGCTATATTTCATTGCATTTGTTTATTTGGGGCAACATATCATACTTGATAATGTTCAGGTCTTATTCTTGGCTTTGTCCTCAAGAATCATTCTTGGTGGAATAGGGGGAACCATATGGGGATTGAAACTGGGTTGGCTGCTAGCAAGTCAAGACTTGGCTCCGGACTATCACACCAGCCACTGATACATTTTCAATTATTTTGGTAATATTTTATAATTGAAATGTTATAGAGGCATGAATTTTCAATTATTGTGTATAATGACAATTAATATTCTCCAATTAGAATCTTATAGCTTCTATAAAATGCTTATAAAAAAGAAATGTCTAACACAGAGAAAGCATTTGGCAAGATCCAGCACCCGTTTATGATAAAATCCCTCTATAAAATGGAAACTTAATGAACCTTCCTCAATATAGTCAAAACCATCTACCAAAAGTCCACAGCGATCATCATCTTCAATAGGGAAAATTGAAAACCTTCTCCCTAAGATCGGGGACAAGACAAGGTTGTCCACTCTCACCACTTCTATTCAATATAGTGCTGGAAGGTCTTGCCATAGCAATCAGAGAAGAAAAGGACATTAAGGGCATCAAGATAGCCATGGAAGAAGTCAAGCTATCACTATTTGCAGATGACATAACTGAGAGAACCCTACACTCTCAACTAAAAAGCTCCTAGAAATAATACCTATAATAGAGTGGCAGAGTACAAAAGCAATTCCCAAATATCAGTGATTTTTCTATATACAAATAATGAAAAAGAAGAAAGAGATATTAAGAAAATGATCCCATTCACAACTGTGCCACAGAAAATCAAATACCTAGGAATCAGCTTAATGAAGAGTGTAAAGGACCTTTACAAAGAAAACTACAAAACACTGCTTCAAGGAATAAAAGAGGACACGAGGAAATGGAAACACATTCCCTGCTCATGGATTGGGAAAATTAATATTATTCAAATGGTACTTTATATAGATTCAATGCCATCCCTATAAGGATACCCAAGATATTCTTCAAAGAAATTGACCAAACACTCCTGAAATTTTTTATGGAACAATAAACCCCCCAAGAATATGGGGCCGGAGCAATAGCCCAGCAGGTAGGGCGTTTGCTCTTTGCACGGTCGGCCCATGCCCGGCCGCGTTCGATCCCCGCATCCCATATGGTCCCCCAAGCACCGCTGGGAGTAATTCCTGAGTGCAGAACCAGAAGAAACCCTTGAGCATTGCCGGGTGTGACCCAAAAAGAAAAAAAAAAAAAGGAATAGCTAAAGCAATCTTTGGGAAAAAGAAGATGGGAGGCACCAACCTTCCCAACTTTAACCTGTACTACAAAGTGGCATTAATTAAAACAGCATGGTATTGGAATAAAAAACAGTGCGGGTCACCTATGGAATAGAGTCGAGTATCCTGACAGCCATTCTAAAATACATGACCATTTAATCTTTGATAAAGGAACAAAAAGTAACAAATGAGCAAGCAAAGCCTCTCCAACAAGAGGCGCTGGAAAAACTGGACAGCTACATGGAAAAAAATGAATTTGGACCTCTGTCTAACACCATGCAAAAAACTCAGATCAAAATGGATTAAAGGTCTCAATATCAGACCTGAAACCAAAGAGTTCATTGAAGAAAACATAGGAAAAACCCTCCATGACATTGAAGCTTATTGTTTTATCATGCAAGTCAACTTCAGAAATTCTCTGTTTCAACCATCAGCTCATTACTTGAGACCATTTATTGTCTTTAAATTTGATTCTTGGATACTATCAAAATAGATATAAATAATACAATTTAACACATAGGATTTATTTCAAGGACAAAAAATGGCAAGTGGCTAGTGGCTTGCTCCTACTATGCAACAAGTTATGAGGATTATTTGCAATGTGTAGAGCTTTGCATAATTTAAAATACATCTAATATTTACATCTAGCAAAATCTTACAGTTGGAAACCAATTTTTTGGGTCTGAATTTTTTGATGGGGGTTGGGGGATAGGGTTTGGACTATACCTAACTATACTCAGACCTGAGAGACCAGGTCTTTGGGGTACTTTGGGGATCAAATCCAGGTTGGCTGCATACAAAATAAGTGCTGTAACTCCTGTACTGTCACTTTATAATTATTTTTTATGTTTTAATAGTATTAATGCACGGCAAAGATTATTTAACTTGATCATTTTTTAAAATTCACTCATGCGATCCAGATTTACATATTTCATAAATAAGATGAACATAACAATGAAATTAAATAGGTTATTATCAAATAACACATTTAATTTTGTTTTTTCGGGGGCCACACCTGGTGATCATCAGGGGTCTCTCATTTGCAGGATATAAGAACAACGAGTATTAGACTAATATCCAAGGCAAGGCAAAACATGAACCAGGAGGACTTGTCAATGGTTGTAATTTGCCACAAATGTGTGGAGGTCAGAGTTTAGGTAAGACTAAGAAGGAATCAGTGTGCTAATAACTGTTGGAAAAGGTAAAGCTGGACTAGAACTGAGTATTGAATAAAGGCAAAGATATATACATGACAATTCCTAACTATGTGTATTACAAATGATAAAATGTACGAGAAGGGAGAAAGACAGAGAAAGAGAGAGAGAGAGAGACAGAGAGAGAGAGAGAGAGAGAGGAAAAGGACAAGTGTCTGTCATAGAGGCAAGGAATCTGCGGTCATTGGTGGTGGGAAGGCTACACTGGTGGAGTACTGGAACACTGTATGACTGAAACCCAATCGTGATCACATTTGTAATGTCTATCTTGTGGCAGTATAACAAAAATTTTTAAAAGGTACAATTTTTTAATAATTGTATAGGAATTCATTTTCTTTCATGTTCTTATCAGCTCATTCTCATGAGACCATGAATTTTGGAGCATGCCCATGCCTATGCCATTAAATATCTGAAGATTAGTACATGCCTGACCAATCTAACAGTTCTACATAAGAAAATAAATATTTATTTAGCAATGAAAAATAAGTGTTCTCAAATTGTATAAAAGAAGTTTGGATGGGCAAATCAAGGTAACATTTTAATTTCAGTAGTTAGACCCTATTGTTACACCATAATTTACTCATAAGAAATTAATCTTTAAGTTCACAAACAGAGCTACAGTGTCATGCTTCCATTTCTTTTTACTGCATTTTTGTCTTGCTGTACTCCATGGTTTCTATCACTAAATAAGAACAAACAGTGGTTGAAGAGAAATATTACATTCTAATATTGGTCAGAGTAAAAAAAAATAAAGCCACATGGAACACTAATAAGAAAACAATATTTCACAAAATGCTAAAACACTTCAGTAATGACTTTATTGTCTTTCAATGCTACTTCATTAATCTAATTCCTGGGCCGGAGTGATAGCACTGTGGGTAGGGCATTTGCCTTGCATGAGGCTGACCCGGGATTCGATCCCCGGCATCCCATATGCCCCCACCCCCAGCACTGCCAGGAGTAATTCCTGAGCAAAGAGCCTGGAGTATAACCCTTGACCATTGCTGAGCGTGACCCAAAATGCAAAAAAAAAAAACAAAAACCAAAAAACCTAAAAAACCTAATTCTCTCTTCCAGGTTAGAATGTATACCAGTTGGCATATCTTGGTGGAAATTTGATACAGTGTAAGGAATTTGGAGTGAGACACTTCAAATATCGCACGCAATATTTTAATGTACTTTTTAAATAGCTACTTCCATTTTTGAATATTGTTCCACAAAGCTAGATTGTAATATACTCCTAATATGCTGCAGGCAAAGAACTAAAGAAACTGAGTAGTGTGGGCCAAAAGAGAAATACTGACAGGCTCCTTTTGTCTATTTTCCCTCTTCCCCCTCCTCCCCCCTCCCCCCACCTCAGAGACAGCGCAAGAGATTTTGAGCAATTTCCAAATAAAGAGTGTGGGGTGTGTTTGTGTGTGTTTTGTTTCCTGTTCTTTATTTTAACATCAAAATAGAGTGTTTTTTTTTTAATAGGCAAAGGCACTTTCATCAACTGAGGGATTTGAATTAAGGCTTATGTTTAGTAATGGAGAAAAAGATGAGAAAAAAAAGACCACCCATAAAAAAAGGGAAAAGAAAAGAAAAAGTAAATGTCTTTATGTTAGTTGAAAAGTTGGTATCTTCAGAGACACACACTCTGAAAAATGTGACTGACAGAAGTAAAGTAAAATGAACAAAATAGAAGATTCTCAACCCTTGAAGAATGTTACAGTGCAACAAACTTGAAGTTGTCTCCTTAGAATAATTGCTTCAAATCAGAAATTCTTAAGTATGTCAATGACTAATGTTTGTTTAGCCAGGTATTGGTGGGAGGAAAGGACCATCATCCCCTGTTGGGCCTATAGGTTATACCAGGCTCTATACTCAGGAGTGACCCTAGTGGTCCCTAGGGGACCACACATGGATTTCAGGATTCTAATCAGGATCTCAGCTGAGCAGTTCCATACAGTATTTCCTGTCATAACTCTCCGACATTTCTAGGCTTCTCTTTCCTTTCTTTTTTTTTTGATGGCAGGGAGGGGGCATGAAGATGCACATCCAGCATTGCTCAGACCTAACTACTGACTGAATCACCTGGGTTGAGTCTCTAGATTTCTAGGGAACACCTAGAAATGTTCAGGTATGTGGTACTTGGAATTAAACCTAGGCTGACCACATTCAAGGCCCTATTTGCTGTACTATTTCTCTTGCCTCTCAAGTTTTCTTTTTAAGGGATTAATTAAAGTGCTTTCTTTATGCATGTGCTATATGAAATAAATATATAGACATTGCTGCTATATGCTTACAGAGATTTTTAGATTGTAACTGAAGATCAGGATAGCTTTTTTTGTTGTTATGTATCAATGGGCACGGAACATTCAGTGATTATCTTATAAATATGCCACAAAATTCTAATATTTAAAGGATTTTTTGACATTACCTGTAACTAAACCTCTTTATGTTGTTCCAAAAATGCCCTTCTTTCATTAGCATAATATATCATATATGTGATATGTATCATAATATATATCACATATGTGATATATATTATCTACTTTCATTTTCTGGGTTGTAAAGGAGTGCCTTTCTCTACTGATGACTTATTTAATTAAGGTATGAGTGTTCCATAGCATCCTACTTTCCTTAAGCTGCAGTCATCCTGTCAAGTAACTTCCATGCCTTGAGTCCTGGTCATACTCAAAGATAAGAAATGGAGAGAGTTAAATTTTTTTTTTTTTAGGAGAATGCCAAATTACCAGGTCTTGAATTCATAGGTTTTTTTTACGCTAGCAACTTGGACAATCAGGAAAGGTGGAACATGCTACCACAAGGAATGGGAAAGGTATAATTTTTAAATGTTCAGAATATTTAAAATAGCACAACTTCAGAGTGAGCTGTTCAGTTTCCAGGTCATAGAAGAAATCAAACAGGAAATCCAAAGATTTCTGGAAACAAATGAAAATGAAGACACCAACTATAAGACCTTGTGGGACACAGCAAAAGCCGTGTTAAGAGGGAAGTTTATAGCTCTGCAAGCATTCATCAGGAAAGAAGAAAGGGCGCACATAAATAACCTGACTACACAGCTGAAGACATTAGAGAAAGACCAACAAAAAGGAGCCCAACCCAGGCAGAAAAAAAGGAAATAATAAAACTTAGAGAGGAAATCAATGAGTTGGAAACCAAAAAAAAACAATCCAAAAGATTAATGAAACCAAGAGCTGGTTTTTTGAAAAAAATAAACAAGATTGACAAACCATTGGCAAGACTTGTAAGGACAGGGAAAGAGAGAACCCAAATAAACAGAATCAGAAATAAAAATGGTGACATCACAACAGAAACCACAGAAATCCAAAAGATCATCAGAGATTACTTTGAGAGCCTGTATGCCGTGGAAACATGAGAATCTAGAAGAAATGGATCAATTCCTGAAGTCCTATAACCTCCCACGGCTGAAACAAGAAGACCTCCAATACCTGAATAAGCCTATCACCATCGAGGAAATAGAAACAGTAATTAAAAAGTCTTCCCAAACACAAAAGCCCAGGTCCAGACGGATTCCCTAGTGAATTCTACCAAACCTTTAAGGAGGACCTACTGCCTGTCCTGTTCAAGCTCTTCCAGGAAATAGAAGAAACAGAAACACTCCCAAACAGCATTTAGGAGGCACATATCACCCTGATACCCAAAGCAGGGAGAGACAACACAAAGAAAGAAAACTACAGACCAATCTCCCTGATGAACACGGATGCTAAGATCTTCAACAAAAATACAAGCCAGCAGAATCCAAAGACTCATCAAGAAGATTATACATCATGATCAAGTAGGATTCATCCCGGTATGCAAGGATGGTTCAACATTCGCAAGTCAATCAACATAATACATCATATCAATAAGAGAAAAAATAAAAACCATATGATCCTATCAATAGACGCAGAGAAAGCATTTGACAAGATCCAGCACCCGCTCATGATTAAAACCCTCCAGAAAATGGGAATTGAAGGGACTTTCCTCAAGATAGTTACAGCCATCTACCAAAAGCCCACAGCGAGCATCATTCTCAATGGGGAAAAGTTGAAAGCCTTCCCCCTGAGATCAGGGACAAGACAAGGTTGCCCACTCTCACCTCTTTTATTCAATATAGTACTGGAAGTACTTGCCATAGCAATCAGAGAAGAAAAGGACATCAAGGGCATCCAGATAGGCAAGGAAGAAGTCAAGCTATCATTATTTGCAGATGACATGATATTATACCTAGAGAACCCTAAACTCTCTACCAAAAAACTCCTAGAAACAATAGACACATATAGTAGAGTGGCAGGATACAAAATCAACACGCAAAAGTCGGTGGCTTTCCTATATACAAATAACGAAAGAGAAGAAAGGGATATTAAGGAAACAATTCCATTCACAATTGTGCCACAGAAAATCAAATACCTAGGAATCAACTTACCCAAGTGTGTAAAGGACCTGTATAAAGAAAACTACAAGACACTGCTCCAAGAGATAAAAGAGGACACAAGGAAATGGAAACATATTCCCTGCTCATGGATGGGGGAGAATCAACATTGTCAAAATGGTAATACTCCCTAGAGCTCTGTACAGATTCAATGCAATCCCTATAAGGATACCCATGACATTCTTCAAAGAAATTGACCAAACAATCCTGAAATTTGTATGGAACGATAAACCCCCAAGGATAGCTAAAGCAATCCTCGGGAAAAAGAAGATGGGAGGCATCACCTTACCCAACTTCAAACTGTACTACAAGGCAGTAGTAATTAAAACAGCATGGTATTGGAATAAAAACAGACCCGTGGACCTATGGAATAGAATTGAGTATCCTGACACCCAACCTCAAACACATGATCATTTAATCTTTGATAAAGGTGCAACGAGTCTAAAATGGAGTAAGGGAAAGCCTCTTCAATAAGTGGTGTTGGGAAAACTGGGCAGCAACATGTAAAAGAATGAATTTGGACCTGTGTCTAACACCATGCACAAAAATCAGATCAAAATGGATTAAAGATCTCAATATCAGACTTGAATCCATAAAGTACATTGAAGAAAATATAGGAAAAACCCTCCATGACATTGAAGCTAAAGGCATCTTCAAAGATGAAACATCACTAACAAAGCAACTAGAAGAAAAGATAAACATATGGGACTACATGAAACTAAAAAAGCTTCTGCACCTCAAAAGAAACAGTGACTAAGATACAAAAGCAGTCCACAGAATGGGAAAGAATATTCACCCAATACCCATCTGATAAGGGGTTAATATCCAGGATATATCAGGCACTGGTAGAACTTTACAAGAAGAAAACAAACAACCCCATCAAAAAATGGGGAGAAGAAATGAACAGAAACTTCAGCAAGGAAGAAATTCGAATGGCAAAAAAAACATATGAAAAAATGCTCATCATCACTAATCATCAGAGAGATGCAAATCAAAACAACAATGAGATACCACTTTACACCACAGAGACTGGCACATATTCAAAAGAACAAGAACAACAAGTGCTGGCGTGGGTGTGGGGGAAAAGGGGACACTCATCCATTGTTGGTGGGAATGCCGGCTGGTACAGCCTTTCTGGAAAACAATATGGACTTTCCTCCAAAGACTAGAAATTGAACTCCCATTTGACCCAGCGATACCACTCCTGGGAATCTACTCTGGGAAGCCAAAAATACGCAGCGGAAACACCATCCCTACTTTTATGTTCATAGCAGCATTATTCACAATAGCCAGAATCTGGAAGCAACCAGAGTGCCCGAAAATCGATGACTGGATAAAAAAGCTTTGGTACATCTACACAATGGAATACTATGCAGCGGTTAGGAAAAATGAAGTTATAAAATTTGCCTACAAATGGATGGACATGGAGAAGATTATGTTGGAGCGAAATTAGCCAGAAGGAGAGAGACAGATACAGAATGACTGCATTTATCTGCATAACATAAATATATAGGGTACATATTATGATACCAATATCCAAGGTCAAGTGAAACATATATCAGGAGGTCCTGTCAAAGGTGGAAATTATCACAAACGTGTGGGATTCAGAGGCTAGGTAAGACAGAAATGGAACAGTGTGCTAACAATTGTTGAGGGTACTAATGCCAACCTAGAACTGAGCATTAAATAGAGGCAAAAAGATACACATGACAACCCTTTAATGTATGTTCTGTAATCCATGGTCTGGAGGGGAAGGAAAAGAGAAAGAGAGAGAAAATGGAAAGAAATCAAGAACCTGCCATGGAGCAGGGGCTGGGGGAGGGGGAGGGAACCGGGACGTTGGTGGTGGGAGATGGGCACTGGTGGCGGGATGGGTGCTGCAACACTGTTTGACCAAAACCCAAATATGAACTTTTTAATTGTATATCTTTGTAATTTTAAAAATAAAAAAAATAAAAAAAAAAAATAAAATAGCACAACTTGTTACCAAGATCAGAACAACAAATGTTGATTTTTTACCTTCCGTGTTTTGTGTGGGTTTCTCATTCTGGATGACTTCTTAATATCCACTTCTGTGGTATTTACACAACCAGGCTAGAAATTTAAAAAACAGAGAGACAAATTAATTTTTGAATGTGAAGTTTCTGATTAGTCCATTAATGATCTCCTCTCCAGAACCTAAACAAATGCCTTGACAAATTAACTTACTGTTGGTGTTTTTAAATGACCATAGGATCTTAGCCAAGCAGTAACAATAAAACACTCTTTACTCCTCCTGTTTAAAAGCCTTCGTATAACATTTCTGAATAGTTAACTCCAAAAGAAACAGGAAAAATTGCACTGGCTTTGCATATGACGTTAAGTTTGATATTAGTAGCTGTAACTTAGAGCTAAGGGCATTCAGGACTAACCTAAGTGATAGCCCCTGGGTTCCCCAGAGTGTACTCATTGTAAAGGAAATGACTGTTCCTCCTACTCTGCTTGTTTACCAAGTTGTAAAACTGTAATTAGTCAAGTCAGCTCAACTCTCAGAGTGACATCTGGTGAGAGTGGATATTTGGTTTCCATGTAGACTATATTCAGACTGCAAGGGAGGGCAAGGCAAGGAACAGACACTGAAACCAATGTACCATATGTCTCTCCAGAGAATCATGGTTGCTTCTCCTTCTCTATGGCAGATTAACCAGTTTAAAATGAGAGGTTAGAGAAGTATGGACAATCTACTTCTGGTTCTTTGACAAAATAAACAATATATTTTGCTAGATTTGCTGTTCCTTGGCACAAAAACAGCTATAAAGTTACTTTTAATCATTGGAATATACAAAACACAAATTAAAACAATTTAAAGAAAGAGGAAACAAAGGAAAGGTAAAAGAGGAAAAGAAAAAGAAGTGAGAAAGGATATGAGTAAGAAAGAATAGACTCAAAAAACAGAAATATAAAAATACAATATGTCTTACATCAAGAAAAGTCTTTAGATATTAGTCATCTTTAAGAAGTTACTGGAAATTAAGGGCTACATTATGTTTCTTTACTTTAATATAGAGATCTCTGTTAGGAAAATGTATTAACCTATTCATCTTTACCTATTTCTCCATATTTCCCCACAAACTGAGAAAACATTAATACATCCGATATTCTTTAAAGTGACCTTAGGTGAAACTATGAATGTTTAGAATTTTGTAGAACAAATATGATATTGGAGCAAAAGGGCAAAGCAATAATGGTGTAACTCTGAAACAACAGTTCTCCACAACTACTGACAAGCAAGGATCTTAACTCTTTGTATAATGAAATATAGCAAGCATATTTTCCTTAAGGAATAGCCACTATGATACATCTCCAAAATAATACAAGGGAAAAAAACAAATTAAGAAAATATTTTTATTTCCTCCATAAGTTACGTATTAAATAAATGCATACTGTACTATAAATATAGTACATGGGCGGGGAGAGACCACGCTGGCCAGACTCGTAGTGGAGTTTTGGGACCTGCCCTTTCCTCTGCCTCCATGCCAGTTGCCCCGGGAAGAGAGAGACCCACCCATGCCAGACTCAGCTAATTTGCAACCCCGGAAGAGATCCAGACCCATCCACTTCAGACCCACAGATGCGCTGCTCTGCCGGCCCCAAGTGGAAGCAACCCATGGAGCTGACCTCCCGGTGAGGGGCTCAGCCAGCCCCTGGCTGAGAAGAGAGAAGTGCCCCTGGGTCTCTCCGGAAGAGAGAGACCCACCCATGCCAGACCCACAGCTCCCTTGGTGTGCGGCTGCTTTGTGGCCTCGCAATATTCTTAGAGAATGCTGATTTTAGGATAAGGTCCTTCCCAAGATCTTTCACATTTATACATTGTATACAGTTCTAGACAGATTCTAACTGATACCAGTAAGCCTAGCAAGAAGCCAGAGCAAACCACACATCATGCAGTCAGTCATTCTCAACATCCTGACTCCATAGTTCCTCAGAGCTCCATCCAGGAGAAAACCTGATCTCCCCCCTTTGAGTTTTACCAGTAAATGCTCGAGATGAGAGCCTTCTACTGAGACTATACCACCTACATGGCAAAGCCTGGCAAGCTACCCACGTTTTATTTACTTGTTATGCCAAAAACTAGTAACAATTATGGACCTCAGTTCCGTGACCTGAAGAATGGTTTCAGGCTCCTCCTGTCCCTGGAGCAAGTAGATGCCCTTGGGTTACACTTGCTTGTGACAGGATTAATGGAGATGTTACTAGTGCCCACTCGAGCAAATCGATGAACAATGGGAAGAGAGTGATTCAGTGATACAGTGATACTATAAATATAAATAACTATAATTGATTTTTATGATCTTTTATATCTACTTGAGAATATAAGGAAAGAAACTCTCCATAGTAAGATTCAATGCTAAATGATACCAAGCAATTAACTTTAGTTCCCCAAACATACAAAGACCAATGTCTTATATTCTGATTAATTTTTCCGAAATTCATATATATATAATTTGTATATGTTTGTGTATTTATGTATACATATATATTTTAATTATAATTTGGGTAATAGGGTTACAATAGTTTCTAGTATCATTGTACAAAGATTCTTCCATCCTCTGCCTCTAAAATATCCATAGTCCCTCCCCCCCATTCCTATTTCCACTCTGGTTCCTTGTTTCTTCCCTCACACCCTTGTCACCACTATTTGTAAGCTGACAATTTTGGTTTTGGTAGGTATAGTTTCTTCCCTTTGCACCACTAAAATACCCAAGATCTGCATCCCTAAATACCCACTATTTTCCTTTGTTGTTACCTATTCATTCCCTTCACACTACCATTATTTCTAATTTTCCAACCACCAGTTATGCCTTCCCTATAGCAGACCATTACCATTGTATATATGCATCATGATTTTTTTCATCCACTGATCTGTTGTTGGACATTTTCATTGCTTCCATATCTTGGCTATGTGTTGAAAGCCAAAATGAACATAACCGTGAACATATCTCTGCAAATGAATGTTTTGTGCATTGGAAGTTGCTGGGTAACATGGGAGCTCCAGTCTACTTTTTTGTGAGAAATCTCCATGTCTGCCATAGAGACTACCAGCAGTGGATGGTTTTTCCAGTTTTGGGGTTTTTTTTTCAAACATATGCCCACTGACATTTGTTGTTTTTAGTTTTTTTGGTATTTGCCATTATTGATATTCATTGTTTTGATGTATTTCCCTAACACTAAGCAATAATGAGCACTTTTACATAGGCTTGTTGGCCATCCAGATGCCTTTGTGGAAATGTCTTTCATCTCTTTCCACTTTTTTGCCAGGGCTAGTTGTTGCTGAGTTTGTAAGTACTTTATAGTTTTTAGATGTTAGCACTTTTTTTAAGTACTGTGAGAAGGTATTTTCTCCAAGTCATTTAGGTGCCTTTTCATTTTAGCCTGGGTTTATTTTACCAGCAGAATCTTTTAAATTCCATATAGTTTGCAAACAAACTTCATGTATTTTCAGTACCTTTGCAAGTGCAAACAAGTCAGTGAACATACCTCTGATGTCAAGACATGGAAAGTTTGGCTGAAAGGTCTTTATAATTTCTGGTATAATCTTTAGCTCTTTAATCAACTTTATATCAATTTTGTATGTGGTGTAAGTGATGGATTCAGTTTCATTTACTTATTTATTTACTTGTTCCTTGAGCACAGTGTGTAAGGAAGGTAGCCAACCAGTGGTACTATCACTTTGCCCCACCCCTCCCACATTCTAGGGCTTCATTGTTTAACTTTCTGTTATCCAATTTTTCAAGAACATTTGTTGAAGAGTCTTTCCTCACTGACATTTAACAACAAATGATATTAAATAACAGTCTTTCCTTGGTGACATTTAATCATCAATTACTTTATCATAGCTTAACTGTTCATAACTGTTCATAACTGTTCATAACTGGGGTCTCAATTCTGATACACTGATATGTCATCCATCTATCTATATTCTAGTACCATGATGTTTTGGTTACTATAGCCCTATAGCATAGTTTAAAGCCAAGAGATGTGATACCTCCAAACTTCCTTTTTCAGGATGATTTTGGCTATACTCAAGATTTTGTTCCCAAAGTGTTTGTTCTAGTTCTTTGAAGACTGTCGTCAGGATTTTGGTGGGAATCACATTTAATCTATATAGTGCTTTGGGTAGAATAAACTTTTTTACAATAGTAATTCTACAGTACATGAACATGGAATATTTTTTAATTTTCTCCTTATTTCTATCACAAGTGACTTATAGCCCTCATGTTATAGGACTTTCACATCCTTATTAAGGTGATTCATAGGTAGTTGATGTTTTAGGTACTGTCTTATTTTGTTTTGTTTTCTATTTTTATTGAAGAACTTTGATTTATAAGACTGTTACTTATGCTTTTCTTGCACACCTACTTCTAATACCACACCCATCACCAGAATGCTTGGGGTGCTATTTTAAAAGGAGTAGATATTTGATCTGCCTCTCCTAGTTTATTATTTCATATTAAAATGCAACAGATCTTAGTGTATTTATTTTGTAGCATTCTACTTTTTTGTATCTGTTTGTTTCTAAGAGTGTTTATAGTTGAGCTTTTAGTCTTCTAGATATAATGCCATGTCCTCTACAAATAGTGGTGGTTTGATCTTAGTTTCTATTATTTCTTTTTCTATCTAATAAACCCGAAAAGGTTTCCAAGACTACCTTAAATAGCAGTGGTGAAAGAGTACATTCTTGCTTTATATCAGATATAAAGATGAAGGCTTTCAGGTTTTTTTCCCATTCAGTATGATGTTGGCCATGGGTTAATTATAAATGGCCATTATTATCTTGAGTAATATTCCATATATATATATCCCTATTTTACTAAGGAATTTTATAACAACGAATGTTGAGATTTTTCAGGAGCTTTTCCACTTAGTAGGTATGATCAATTTCTTTATTCTTTTATTGATATGGTTCACCACATTAACTGATTTTTGTATACAGAACCAGTCTTGCATCTATAGGATGAATCCTACTTGATTATGTTCTATGATCATTTTGGTATCAGAGTTGGTAGATTCAATTTGCTAAGATTTTTGTTGAGGATTTTTTTCATCAATATTTATCATAATTCTGATCTGTAGTTTTATTTTTGGTATCTTTCTATTAACTTTGAAATTAGGGTAATGTTGGCTTCATAAAAGCTGCAAGGAAGGATCAATGTCATTAATGTTTCTGAAGAGCTGGATGAGTATAGGTAGTACTTTTTTCCCCTGAAGGCTAGGTAGAGCTCAATAGAAAACCTGTTGCCAGGCATTTGTTCTTGGGGTAAATTTCAACTACAGTTCCAATTTCCTTGCATGATATTGGTCTTTTCAGTATATCCACTTCCTCCTGATTCAGTCAAGGAATCTTTTTACTTCTTTGATTTACTCATTTAGCAATGTGTTGATATTTCCAAATGTATAATTTTTCCTCCCACTTTGATTTTAGTATTAATTTCCACCTTCATCCTATAGTGGTCTGAGAAAATACTTGATGCGATTGTGTTTGTGAAACTTTACAGATACTTGCTTTCTGACTCAGTGTAGCTGTACCCTGGAGAATGTTCAATAGCACCACTTAAAAAAACCCTAGCAATTTCAATATACAACCGGGATTCATAACTATTGATCTATGTATATAGACCATACTTTGAAAATACTAAAGCAATGTGGTTAATTTCCTGTTTATTTTCTATGATTTTGAAGTGTTCTATCCATGTCTAAATTCATTTAGGATTGGGAAACACTGAAATTCGGTAGCATCTTATTGATATGTAAGTGTATAACAAGCCACACAAGAGAAAACAAGATTTTCTCTATCTGTTAAGGATAGTAACAATAAAAATAATACATAAGACAAAAAAAGCTTGTCCCTTCATAATTTAGAGAAAAGAAAAAATAAAGTTAGAGATGAAGAATCCAATCAGTGGGTACCAAAATATGAAGAGCTCAGCCGCTTTCTCATCTGGGGGAAGAAATCTCAAAAGAAGTATTATAAATTTCCAGACAAATAGGCATTCTATAAATATGGTCCCATATCCATTGAAGAATCCATTGAAGAATATTGCAATAGGACAATAGATGGTAAGAACACAGCACTTGCAATGGGAAAGTAGATGGTATGAGTCATGACTCTGAGGTAATACTGCTCTCTAGGTTTATTTGTCTCAGGGAAAGAGTCCAGATTTGTTTTTGTCCCAGTAATAAGGAAGAAGAGGTTCTAAGAAGACAAGAACACTCTGAGGCTGGGACAAAAGATTTCAGTCAGCAAAAATTTTAAGTTGGGAATAAATGTCCGTAATACAAAGAATAGCAATAAGTACCACCATTTCCAAGAATAGATCACAACCATATCCAAGTGTTTCATCATGTAGCTTAGGAAAGTAAAATTTTGTAATTTTAAGATTTGTTGCTAAAATTGGCAAATTAGTAAAATGATTAATAGGATGTGGTAATAATATTATACTCTCAATTGGTGGCCCTCTAGTTTCCCTTCCTTTATAGTCTCTTGGGAAAACGAATGGACTGACGAGAGATACATAAGGTATTATTGAAGGCTACAAATACTTAGATGCCCAATGTTCTCTGCTATGTGTCTGAATAGTTAAGATCATAATACAGTGTTGATAATCACTGTAACTCCAAAAAATCTCCTTTCAAAAAATCAGGCACTGCGCTGAACAGAATATACAGTTTTGTAGTATTTTTTTGCTATCAACTTGTCAATAAATGGCAATATACTAAAATAGAGGTATCAATGTAGCCAGTGTAGGCTACACTAGCACGTGATAGGGTCAAATGTAAATATTACTGGCGCCGCTGGTGCAAATCGATGAATAATGGGATGTCAAGTGATCAAGAGGTATCAGTAGTAGGTATGATAATAGAATTCTCTTAAGGTATGTGAATCTTCGCAATGCATGACCATAAGGAATTTGTGGTATTCTGAGAACGGAATATCTTATAGATATATATTCTTACTATTATCTTTATTTCACCAATGTAGCAAACCGTTTTTTTTCCTTTAATTTTAAACTTGGTTTTAAGTAATCTCAGGAGCTGGGTGGTGAAAACCCAGCAGTGCTCAGGGCTTAATCCTGGGTCTGCTCTCAGGGATTACTCCTGGCAGAGCCCAGAGAAATCATTTGAGGTACCTGGGATTGATCCCAGGCCTGCAGCATTCAAAGTAAGTACCCTATCTGCTGTACTATCTTGTTGGCCCCAAAGTTATCTTTCTGATGCATCACTAGTTGGCAGCAGCGTTATGTGAAATGTTATGCGTAAATATACTTCCCAAACTATTAAACATTTTCCCAGTAAGGTATGCATAAAGAGTAACAGCAGCAAGTGGCATTCAAAAAATGTTTCAAATTTACATTTGATAAACATAGCAGCAATACACAGTATTGTTGGATTTAATTTAAAAAAGTGTAACTACACTGGCATGTCATAGGGACAAATGGAAACGTTACTGGCGCCACTCTAGCTAATCTATAAATAACGGGATGTCAAGTGATAAAGTGGATTTAAAAAAGCTGTAATTATATTGATCTAGGAAAGAAGATATTCTTGATTATTTTGTTTTATTAAAGATGCATAATTTACACTTATTCATAGTTAAGTTTTAGGCATTCAGCGTTGCAGCAACAATCCCTCCACAATGTCACTCCCTCCATCAGTGTTTCCAAGTTCCCATACCGCTACTCCCAGTCTGCATCTTGGCAGGCACCTTATTAACTTTCGTTTTTAAAGTATGGGTCTTTTCTTATGATTTTAGTGCTGTTGACACTATGGTCTGTCTAGATGTTTATCTATACCCTTCCTTTTTTTTTTTTGCTTTTTTGGGTCACACCTGGCAATGCTCAGGGGTTACTCCTGGCTCTGTACTCAGGAATTATGTCTTGCCGTGCTCGGGAACCACATGGGATGCTGGGGATCAAACCTGGATCGGCAGCGTGCAAGGCAAATGCCCTACCTGCTGGACTATTGCTCCTGCCCCTATACCCTTCCTTTACACACTGATGTAAATGAATTGTCTAGACCCTGCCCCCCATTGCTCCTGTCTGTCTCCTGTTTCTCACCATGCCCTGATTTATTTCCTTGCCCTCCTTAAGCTCTGGATTTAAGGGTGAACCAGGGACCCCGCTTATGATATTGAATTCCTTTGTCCAGTTATTATAAACGACACATTATAATGCTGTCCTGCGTTTGTCTTTCTTTTTTTCCAGCTTATTTCCTTTAAGTATCTTCCACATTGCAGAGAATTGCATATTTCATTGCTCCTTAGAGTTGTGTAGTATTCTGTTGTGTATTAGTGTAATGTTGGTAGGGAAAAGGAAGGAAATGGGGAACTAGTTTTCCCTTTATATTTTTCTGTGAAGCTAAAAGTGTTCTAAAATATAAACTATCTAGAATGAACAAACCTTCTATCTGGATTTATACTTTGGGAGTGAGTTATTAATGATGAGTCAAGGCCAAAGTAGGAACATGGAGATCAGCTAGAATATATATCATAATTTAGGAAGAAAGAAAGCAATGTGCATGCACAGTGTAAAGGTACCATTTGAAATTAAAATCAATTAACAATTGCTGCTGGGTGGATTAATTTATATTGAGGCACAGAATATAGTCAATTATGATCAGTTTAGGCAGGTTGGCAAGGTAGTAATTATCTGCTGAGATAAATTAGACTCAGAGTGAAATAAAGAGAAATCGAGAATGGTTCATATATTGTACTTAAATTTATTTTCTGAATTGTTCAACATACCACAGCTCTTTATAAAAGATTCATGACAAGAATACTTATAACAAATTATTGTACAATCTTTTGTACCTTGATGTACATTTTGTATTTTGATTATTTTTGCATCATCTTTGGTGATATAAAATGTCAATGGCTATATTCAAGTTTAATTTCTCATAATCAATTGCCAATGGTTGCATGGAGGGTCTTTCCATTACTCAATGCTCAGTGACATTTTCTTAAATTACATTTCTCTAAAGTCCTAGCACATTCTCTTTCTTTTCTTGAAATCAGACCACTTCCATTTAGTATTTAGGAACTTTTTATTTTTATAGACTAATAGTTGTCATGAAAATGCAATATGAAAATACTGTCAAAATTCTCAAGTAACTAATAAGAAGGTTAACAGATAAATTATCTCACATCTTCTTTGTCATCACTAGTATTGTGGTGCTTCATATTTAACTTTAAAATACCTAAAATATTCCCAGCTCTAAATACCTTGAAATAAATATAAGCAATGATAACACCTAGCTTGTCATACTTGCCTTGAATAATATATGTGCTCCATGAGGAGAGATACTTGCATAAAGAAGGCATGTAAGACACTTCATTTTTTATTATACTGGTTTACCATACCATGTTATTGATCGCCTTACCATTCTATGGTTTTCTTGTCCCTTGAAAAGAGTAAAACACGCCTTTTTGTACACAGCTGACCCAGGTTTGATCCACAGCATCCCATATGGTCCTCCAAACACCACTGGGGTAACTCCTTAGTGCAGAACCAGAAGTGACCCCTGAGTATCACTGGATGTGACACCCCAAATAAACAAAAACAAAACGGAAAACTCAAACTCCTTCTTACTAAATGTAAGAACACACAGTCCAACTTACTGTCCAATGTGGGAAACTTAGGTTGAAATATTGATCAATTAAAATATTGATCAATTAAAAATATTGATCAATGAAAAATATTGCCAATTCAGTGGCTACAGTAGCCATTTGCTTGCAAATGGAAAAAAGTCTTTTGACTCACTTTACCCAGGGGTCTCAGAAAAAGTATCTGACATTTGATATTAATGAGAATTAGATCGAAGCCATGCCCATTTCCATCAGAACTTCCTCCATTTAGCATCTATTTGGGCTGGTCCTGATCTCGCCTCCACGTGGCGACGCTTCCGTGTAGGGACTTTCCCTTTCTTCCTGTCAAAGTGCACAATAGCTGACTCTCTCACCAGTCACATAGACCCAACATGCCAGAGCTACACTGTAGGACAAGTTCATCTGTAAAGTGAGCATGACCACACCCAGTGATCTTTAGAGCTTACTCCTGGCTTTCTGCACAGTTCCTGAGATTGCTGGCAGTCTAAGGAACCATTATGTAATGTCAGGGATGAATCCCAGGCCAGCCTCATGCAAGCTACTGAATTGAGAGCCCCAGACTGAAGATTCTTAATACCCAGGAGGAAGCCCGGTAGTTCTTTCCTGACTCTTCTCTCCATTGCTCCCATATCTATTTCCAGAGTTCTCTGTTTCCAAATTCAATAACAATAACTAAATCTCTGAGCCTGGTTTTGTACAAGGAGTTGGCTGTGGACTTCACCTGGGAAGAGTGGCAGCACCTGAATGAAGTGCAGCGGACCCTGTACCAGAATGTGATGCTGGAAACCTACAGTCACTTGGTGTCACTGGAGCTTTGAAGAAGCCAGAGGAACTTTTGCACTATGACGGCAGCCATTTTCAATGTCGGGATTCCACAGCTCATAAAAGCACCACCCGGGCCAGAGTGATAGCCCATCAGGTAGGGTGTTTGCCTTGCACTGGCCGGCCCATGCCGGCCCAGGTTCGATCCCCGGCATCCCATATAGTCTCCCGAGCACTGCCAGGAGTAATTCCCTGAGTGCAGAGCCAGAAGTAACCCCTGAGCATTGCCGGGTGTGACCCAAAAAAGCAAAAATAAATAAATAAATAAATAAATGAATAAATAAAAGCACCACCCAAGAGAGAAGCCAGTCTCAAGTCCAGCTCATCAGAACCCTACCCTAGAGAGAAGCCTATTTCACAAACACAGATGGAGCTGCTACCAGCTCTCCCAGTGCATGGCTAATCATGAGGCATCCGGGAGGGAGGGCGGGTTCAGACCCAGGCCTACCACCCCAATAAAAATCTCGGAAACAGCCAGACGAATCCCCACACCATGAAGGTAGCCATTTTAAACATCCAGAATCCAAAGTTCATTAGGGCTTCACCCAAGAGAGAAGCCATCTCAAACCCAGCTCGTTAGAACCCCACCCTAGAGAGAAGCCTATTTTACAGACACAGATGGAGCTGCTACCAGCTCTCCCAGTTTCTGCACAGCCTCAGTACATCAGGAAAGGGAAAAACTTTGAGCGCCCACACGGCAGAGAGCTGACAAGCTACCCGTAGTATTTGATATGCCAAAACCAGTAATAATAAACCAGTAATGAGACTTAATAATAGGGTCCTAATAATATTACTTAATAAGTAATAATAAACCAGTAATAAACCAGTAATAAACCAGTAATAAGACCTCAACCCATGACCTGAAAGAATGGTTTGAGGCTCTACATGTTCCTGGAGTAAGCAGAGCCCTTGGGCTGTACTAGCATGTGAACAGGGACAAATGGAAATGTTACTGGTACCCGCCAAGCAAATCGATGAACAATGTGAAAACAAGTGATACAAGCCAAGAATTAGATAATAAGATTCTCCAAGTTTATTCAAGGACAAAATGAGCAGGTAGAGAGTAAAAGATATAGCAAGAGAGAAAGAAAGAATAATTTCACCCAGAAAGGCTCATGATACTACACTGACAAAATATTGTTCAACCTAAGGAATAGAGCAGAATAGAAGACAGAAATGCTATTATTTTTTTTTCATAACAAAAATGAAAGATTTAATTTTAGATAAACATTTTCTAAAACAGTAAAAGAACTGAATAATGAGATCGTGGGCTATTGATAAGCAGTCAGAGATGGACATGGGATGATTTGACTACTGAAGACAAAAAGCTACATCATTTCTACTTACTTCATGTAATTTATTTCTCAGGAAGACCTCAAATTTGACAATGTAAAAGCTTCAGTTGAAACAGCAGAGAATGTGGGAGATATTAATATATGTCAAACTTTTTGCTATGTTTTATATTTTAAATTCCATTAACTAATTCATGTAATGATGTAAGCAATATAAAATTTGAAAAACACCTTCTGTAAAATTAATAAAATGCTATCCTCATTAGTTCAAGCTCAAAATCAGGTCTGAGAATTTCTGAGGTTTATACCTAGATTTTTGAGATACTTTATCTAGATTTACATATATCTGTACAGTATATTCCATATTGTGGTGCTTTATAACATCTGCCATGATATTATATTACTATTTTGTTGCCTTATATAGATGCTATGACAATGGATATAAGCTGCCTTTGATGGCCTTAGAACACCAAATCATTATCTCAAATAGAAAATCTCTCCTAATCACTTCACTGCATTATACTAATGTAATAAAAGCTCATAATACAATGAAACATCCAGAGGTGAATCATCAATTAAAAAGAAATATTTCAAATACTTATATGAATTTTTATGGAGTAAAGTGCACAGTTTATAAATTAAGAAAAATAATGCGCACAATGAGGTCTCTGAATAAGTGCAATAATGAATGTAGAAAGCTTTTGTAACAAAAAACTAAAGTTTCTAATCAATGTTTCTATTGTAATTTCTAATAATCCACTTGCATTATTCTTTTACATTTTTATACTCACTTTTAAGTATCTGAAATAATTTTCTATATGGTTAATATTTTTAAAACCACAATAAAATTTTTGTAAAGGCATTGCCACTCCCAGCAGTATCTAAGTGTTCTTCATTCAGTCCATTGAACTATCTCCTGGACCCAGTAAATAAATTTTTTTAAATCTATATATTTGACTCAGAGAAACAAAAAACTGAAAGAATTAAACCTAAACTATAGCAACCAAACTTAAAAATGTGCTGGCAAAGAAGCAAATTGGAGTTGGGAAGAAAACTGGGAACACTGGTGGAGGGAAGTTGGCACTGGTGATGGGATTGGTGTTGGAAACTGTGCCTGAAACTCAAGTATAATAATTTTGTTAATCACAGTACTTCAATCAAAGCAATTAAAAATAAAATGTAATCTAGCATAGACTTGGGCTCTTTACACACAGACACACACAGACACACTCATGATAGTTAAGGCAATGTGCTGGCAATGATGGTGATATTAATGGTTGGTCTCTGTGTATATACTTATCTCACCTTACCACCACCAAACTACTGCCTCCTCTCACACATGACTCATCCCCCTTTGTCACCCTAAGCACAGTACACCCGCACTAATCTTGAAATTTTAGTTTGCAGTCCAGTGCCAAAAGTTCCCTTTTGGCACTGGACTGTTGTCCAGAAAAAAAAAAAACTGTTGTCCAACAAAATCAAAGTGTTGTTTTCCTACAGAATACAGATAAGGAGATAATCTGGTATTTTTATTTCTCTCTCATGCTTGTCCTGCTTAGTATGATACACTTTAGTTCCAGCTAAGCTGCAACAAACTGCACAGTTTCATACTGCGGTTTCACACTGCAGTTGTATAATATTCATTGGACATTTAGATGTTTTATCTTTCATGTTGTAAAATTAATCCTTGGGGCATGCTTCCACCCATGTTTAAGTTGAATAGTGTACATCTGAACACAGGGACTTCTTCAACTTCTAAAAAGAAAACATAAGGGCCGGAGCGATAGCCCAGCGGGTAGGGCGTTTGCCTTGCACGTGGCTGACCCATGCCGGCCCGGGTTCGATATCCGGCATCCCATATGGTCCCCCGAGCACCAGCAGGAGTGATTCATGAGTGCAGAGCCAGGAGAAACCCCTGAGCATTGCCGGGTGTGACCAAAAAAAAAAAAAAAAAAAAAAAAAAAGAAGAACATAAAAAATGACAGAAGTCTATACACTTTATGAGTACAGAAAATTGTCCTTGAAGCCAGTTTGAATTTAAGAGATAGGTGATGGAAAACATTAAACTATGTGTGTTTATTTAGTGGAAGGGGAGATATTGAACCACACCCACCTATGCATAGGGACTATTGCTCTTCTCAGAAGTGATTTGGCTCTGGGATTTTGTGCTCATATGTGACTTGGTAACACATGTGGTACCAAGGATTTGAACCAGAGTTGATGGAATGCAAAGCAAATGCCTTTACTTTAGTATTATATCTCCATCCCCTAAACATATGTTTTTTAAATTAAGCCAGTGTATAAAATGCCATGTAAAGGAGTGTAGAAAGGAAAGAGAGAAGTTATTATAAATTTACTCATATATTCAAAGTATATACATGGATGTACATTAGGTGCCTATAATTGGTTTAAGTACAATTAGAGAAGGATAAAATCTGTTCATCACCCTCTTTATGGAACTGTTTCTATCTTGCACCCATCATCTCATTCAAGTTATATTATATATATATGTTAATCAAGTAATATTAACTTGTATATCATACTACATATTTATATTTAATTTTTGCTTGGTTTAGCACTATGAAAAGGATTTGTTTATTTAAAGACCATAAAAATTAAAGCTGAGAAAATTCAAGTAACTTGTCTAAAGGTTAATATGGGTAATGTGAGGCCTTGATGAACAAACAAGTGGAAGCAAAGGTAAACAAAGAGGAATATGTGAAATTAAGAAGGTTTTTCACCTCAAAGTATTCCAGAATACTAAAACAGCCCACAGTTCACAAGAAATATTTTCCAACCACTCATCTAATAAAGGGTTAATATCCAAGATATAGAAAGTATTAGTATAACACTACAAGAAAAAAAAAATCCAACATTATCATAAAAAATAGGGAAAAGAAATAAAATAGGAAAATCCTCAAAGAAGAAATATAATTGGCAAAAGAAACATTCAAAAATTCTCTATATAACTAATTATCAGGGAAACACAAATCAAAACAATACTGAGATAACACGGTACTGACAAATAATAAAAAGAACAACTAGTACTAGTGAGAATATGAGAGGTAAAGGACCTTCATTCACTGCTGATGGGAATGTCTATTGGGCCCATGGTTTTGAAAGAGAACATTGACATTCTTCAAAATCTAAGAACTGAGGCTCCATATGACCCAGCAATTCCTTGTAATATACTCCAAGGGCCCAAAGCACTATGCAGTAAAGACATCTGAACTCCCATGCTCATTGCAACCCTCTTCACAATAGCCAAAACCTGGAAAAAATCCCAAGAGCCCAAGAACATATCACTGGGTAAAGAAACTGTGATACATATACACTACTTCGTCATAAGAAAATATGAAGTCATGCAATTTGCTAGTATGTGCATGAATCTGGAGATTATCATACTGAGTGAAGATAGTCAAAGCCAATTGAGGGATAAAAAAATGATCTCTATCATATGTGCAATATAAAAAACTTTTTTATAGTAACATCAGTTACCAAATGAACTGCAAGGGAACTGGTCTTCAGTATGATGCTTGGGGATAAATTAGGGAAGGGATCACACTTCACTTGATCACTTGAATCCCGTTATTCATCGACTAGCTCGAGCGGGCACCAGTAACATTTCCATTGGACCCTATCACGTGCCAGTGTAACCCAATGGCATCTGGTTGATTCATGAATATGAAGAGCCTCAAACCGTTCCTTCAGGGTCTTGACGAAGAAATCTGACCATCTTGTAGGTGGGTGACCATGTGATCTTTTGACATCCCGTGGGATCCAGTCTGTAACGGCTCTAGTCCAGTGGTTTTCTCCAAATCGCATTACATGTCCAGCCCATCTGATTTTTTGATGCCTTGGCAAAAGAGGAAAATGGTGGTGGTGGTGGGGGGGGGGGGGGGGAAGTATCTGCCATAAAGGCAGGATGGGGGTCAAAAAGGAAACTAGGGACATTGATCGAGAGACTCTGATGAAGAGATTAGTGTTGAAAAAGCTGTATTTCCTGAAACTTAAAAATGAATGACTTTCTATAAAAAGTACACTGAATTAATACACATTATTTCAAATGTGAGGCCTTCCTTAGTTTACTTTTTATCAATGTTCTTTCTCTGAGTACGTGTCAGGAAAATCAATCACTCACTCATTGTGAAAAGGTGAGAAGTCTAAGACTTGTTCACTGTTAATTATTTTTGCCTCTACTTTTGGCCTAGTTATTTTGGTCAATAAGTTATCCATCACCTATACCACTACTAGTGTGACCTTTCTACCACTGTCCCCAGTTTCCCAACCACCACTCGTCCTGTCCCCTTATCAAGCACAAATTCATTGTTTGCTACAACACAAAAGCAAATTGAATTAGCAAAAGTTAGATCAATAAAAGTCAATTATCAGTCATTGTTATATCTCACAATGGGTAGTTACTGAAATCAGTAAATTGTCTGAGGATTTACTGGGCTGGTTGGTGCTAGTTGGACCTTCTGTGTTCCCATTCATTTAACTTGTTGCTTTTCTATGCAATATTTTCTATCAGATTTTACTATGTTCCTACTGGGCTAACAGTACTATAATTTTCGGAGGTGACAAGGAGCTATAGTGTTGGAAGGATTTGGTGGTTTGAAACTTCATGAGGTTCTGTTGTGGAGTTGGGCTCAAGAGTGCTGGATGTGAATATAGGCTGCTTTGTTTCAAGATAGGAAGGGAATCTGCCCACTCCCATTCCAAGAAGGTGCAAAATTATCAGTCAGAACTGCTTAACTTGAGAAAATTTGGTGGCATCATATTACTTGGGATATAAGTTGTGGAGCTTGGTTTTTCTCTACCAGAAAGATGGCAGGTGTGTGGAGGATACTGGGTTTCCTATGGCCAGGGGTACTTGTTGATTTTATGTTCAGTTGATTTTATAGTTGATATAGTGAGGTACTGGAGTCCTCTACTGTTGTGTTGCTATCAGTACTGCTCTTCAGGTTATTAACTGTCACTTTATATACTTAATGTTCATTGATGCTTCAATTCTACATATTTTTTCTTGCCTTTTGTACTAGTTTGTAAGCTGAAAGTCTAATTGAGCTTATTATATACATAACTACACACAAATAATGTATTTAGTTATGTCCCAACTTTTCCAATTGCACCAGTTGTTTATATATCACATTATTTCTCTTTTTTCTTCTTTATTTTCCCTCTTCCTCCTTTATTTCTTAAATACCATAGCTTATGATATTTTCTTAGATTTTGCTTTGAACCTCTGTTTATATTTGAAATTCAGAAGTCACTGGAACTTCTTTAGACAGCAGACCATATTTTTCCTTAATCTAACAAATCACTCCTTGTCTGTTGCTTGGTGAACTTATATTATTGGCAGTTAAGGACATTTCTAAAATAAGGTTTTTTTTGAATTTTGAAAGTTTCTTTCTGGTTATTGAACTTTATTTCTTCCATTATCTTCTTTTATATTTTTATAACTATTTTTTATGTTGATACTGGGTTTTCATTTTCTTGATTTTCCCTTTGTGCTAAAAAGTTAGTAGAAGTTTATATATATGACTCTATCTTGGTACCCTGTTATATTTGAAAGCAAGTTAGTCTCAAGTTGATTTAACAACCACTATCTTAAATATCCTCCCAACTCACATTTTATATCTTTTCTGTCTAACTACCTTTGAGGGAATTTATTTTCTTTTTTTTGTAGCTGTAACATTTGTACTTCTGTTTTGGCCATCTTATCGGACTTGAATTCTTTAATTTTTATTTAGCTGTAAAGTTGTTTAGTTCTTTAATTCATAGTGATTTTCAATCTAAGTATTCTTGGTTGTAGGTGTTTTACTTCTAAAACTTTGAACATACAATACTAGTTCATTCTATCCTTTACAATTCTTGGTAATAAATCTTCAGATGGTCTTATGTGGGCTTGCTTTCTCTAGTTGTTTTTAGGTTTCTCTCTACTTCTGCCATATATTATTTATGCTGTGTCTTCGTATGTAGCTGTTTACTTTGTTTGTTTAAACCTCTTCGATCTGTATATCCACTTTTCTCCACCTTTCCAAACTCAGGAAGTACTTGGCATATATCTTTTCAAGATAGTACTTCTTTCCTTTCATTTCTCCTCCTTTGGAACCCCTATAATATAAATTTTGCTCATTTTCATGTTGTACCAAAATTTCTTAATTTTTAATACTTTGTATTCTTTTTCTTTGTGCTGGTTTATGTTTTCAGATTATTTATACTATTTCAACTCTCTGATTCAGGTCTTCATCAATCAATTGTTGAGCCCTCTAATGTAGTTTACTTTTTGTAATGGTTACTTTCTTTTTTTTTTTTTTTGCTTTTTTGGGTCACACCCAGCAATGCTCAGGGGTTACTCCTGGCTCTGCACTCAGGAATTGCTCCTGGAGGTGCTCGGGAGACCATATGGGATGCCGGGATCGAACCCGGGTCGGCAGCATGCAAGACAAATGCCTTACCTGCTGGAGTATCGCTCTGGCCCCTGTAATGGTTATTTTCCTTAACTCCATGATTCTTTTCCCTGTGGTAGTTCTAATTTTATTAAACCATAGTTTCCTAGTTTTATTTAGGGAACAAGGTTATTGCTTTGAAGATTTTATTTGCTCAATTTTTTTTTTTTAGTCCGCACCTGGTGGTACTCAGAGCTTCCTCCTGCTTCTGAGTTCAAGGATCACTCCTAGCAATGCTCAATGGACTGTATGGGGTGCCAGGAATTAAGTCCTGATCAGCGATGTGTAAGGAAAGCACCCTACTTTCTATTCTATCACTTCTCCCTTTTGAAGTCTGTTAAGGCATATTTCTTAGTTCTATTCTATTAATATTTTCCTTCAAATTTCTGTCTTTATCAATCATTTGGAATTAATTCTTCTGACTCATTTTGTTTGTTGCTCTGTATTACTTTAATGGATCACATAACTAGCTTTTCTTCCCAATCCTGATATAATGGAGTTATCTTAAAACCGAAGATTTCAAGGGCTATATAAAGGTTTAAGTCGTTTTACCTCAAATTCTTGTGTTTTATTTTTCTCTTTTACCCTCCCCTAGTCTCACTATCATAGTAAGCTCTGTTTGTCTATCCTATAGACAAATCTTAGGTTTTATTACTTTTGGTAATTTGTTCTTCCCTTCCTATGCTTCTTTATAGCCAGAATATCAAGATATGAGAGATCGCTTTTGCATCTGTCTCTGTGCTGATTTTCTTTACCGAGCATGATACTCTCCAGTTCCATATGAACATTAGCAAATTTCATGATTTTATCTTTGCTTATTGCCTACTAGTATTTCATTGTGTACTTATACAGCAAAGTTTTATTACCTAGTCATACGTTCTTGAATGCAAGTTATTTCTAGATTTCACCTATCCTACATGCTGCAATGAACCTAGTAGCAGAAATGTCTTTTGGGCCCTTGAAACAGATACTCAGAAGTGTGCTTACTGGATCATATTGGAAGCTCAATTATTAGGTTTTGAACTGTTCAAATTATTTTCAAAAACTTTAATCAGTCGACATTCCCACCAGAAATGGAAAGGGCCTTTCCCCAAACCAACTACCAACACTGGTTGCTTTTATTCTTTTTTGGTAAGTGCCAGTTTCTGTGTGAGGTGATACCTTTCTTTAACTTGTATTTGTCTGGTAAGTAGTGAGGCAGAGATGGATGCTTTCTCATGTAAATGTTAGCCTGTATATTTTCCTAATAAAATTTATATTCAATATTTCTCCCCACTTTTTGATTGAATTTATGTTTCTGTCATTGTTTTCCGATATATATACACTGTATATTATAATGGCGCTCCAGGGACTTCAAACTCAGGTGAGCGAAGGCATCTCCGAGCTGCCGCTGGGTGTGCACTATCTGGAAGAGCTGGGTTGACAAGGTTTGTGCCAGCCTGAGAATATTCTCGTATTTCTTCTTGTTATCTCTCAATATGTCAATCTGGGCTTCAAGTTCAATGTCCACAGTTCTGGAGCCACGGACGAGCTTCTCTGAGATAATCTGTCTAGAGCACTTATATGTGTTTAGATGCCGTTTTCTAACAAGTTCTAACTTTTCCATTGCAGGATTTTTAATTTCATCTGCTAGAATAACTGGTCCACTTTTTGTCTGTGTTTTCTGGCCGCTTGCAGGAGCAGCTACATCACTTCCTTGTGGAGCCAGTTGACTAGACACAACCCTGCTAGGAGATAGAATGGGTGGAGCTGGGGCACCTTGCCACGCTCCTGCTTCCACTGTCCCCTCTTTGATACTGTCAAAGCCATGAGTTGTCATTTGGGTTTCCGATAGCCCGAGTCCAGCTGGTAATGAACGCTTCAAATCCCTATTAAAGCCATGTTCTTGAGAGTCATCCAGTCCTCCATTACTAGTCACTGGGATTTCTGCTGCTGAATTTTTGGGGAGTCTTGGGCCATGATAGACTCTTTGGATCTTCGGGGGCGGGAGCGACACAGCAGCTGTCACAGCTTCACGCCAGCCAACCGCCGAGGACACTCACCCGGCGCCCTTGCCACCCGCACCCGGAGCGGTAGAGCCGAAGTGAGGAGCCGGAAGACTCACAGACATGGGGCAGAGCTGCTACTGGCTCTCCCCTGTGCCCAGTCGCTTTAGACGCCTGGGAGGGATGGCGGGTTCTAGCCCTGGCCTGCCACCCCAGCAGAGCCTACGCAAACAAGCCAGACGACACTCCACTCCATGAGGGCCTCCATTTTCCACATCCAGACTTCCCCCTCATCAGAACTTCACCCAGCAGACCAGCCTAATCACAGCCCGGCTCATCGAGATCCTCCCTGAAGCAGTCTTTTTTAAATCCAGCCCAGGTATGCTGATCCAGAGACTCACAGACTGGGGCAGAGCTGCTACTGGCTCTCCCTGTGTCCAGCCGCTCACGAGGTGCCTTGGCGGGGGGGGGGGGGGGGCGGGTTCTAGCCCTGGCAGAGCCTCGCAACAAGTCATCGGCCCCCACTCCATGAGGGCCTCCATTTTCCACATCCGGACTTCCCCCTCGTCAGAATTCCACTCACCAGACCAGCCTATCACAGCCCGCAAGCGGCTGTGCGGTTCATCAATAAATGCTGGATTTAGAGATGACTACAAGAGTATGCTACCAGCACGGCAGAGCCTGGCAAGCAGAGCCTGGCAAACAACTTCGTGTCGTATTTGATATGCCAAATACCAGTAACAATTATAGGCCTCATTCCCATGACCTGATGAAATGGCTTGAGGCTCCTTATGTTCCTGGAGCAAGAAGGTGCCCTTGGGCTCTACTTGCATGAGATACGACATATGGAGATGTGTTTGGTGCCCGCTTGAGAGCAAATCGATGATGAACGGGAAGACAGTGATAGAGTGATATATTATGTAATATATAATATACAATCTGTAATATATTATATCACGATCACGATCTTCCCGTTCATCTATTTGCTAGAGCGGGCACCAGTAATATCTCCATGTGTCCTGTCTCATGCCAGTAGAGCCAAGGGCATAGGGCTGCTACAGGAACATAAAGAGCCTCAAACCATTATATTAGGTCATGGGGTCATATTATATATTTATATATTATATATATTATTATTAATTATGTATATATTATAAATTATATATATTCATTATACATATTTATATATTATATATGTTATATTATATATTTGTATGGCAACGGGTCAGCTTCTGGCCCAAGTCCACCATCCCAATAGAGCCTCAGAAGAACCCAGAGGAACCCTCATACCCTGCTGGCAGCGATTTTCATCATCCACACTCCACAGCTCATCAAAACTCCTCGCAAGAGACTAGGCCAATCTCAGCCCAACTTGTCTCAGCCTATGGAGACCCACCCTTCAGAGACCCACCCTTCAGAGGAAAGTATTTCAAGCCCAGGAATGCTTGAACTACAGATGCAGATACACCAGGCAGCATCTACCACCTCTCCTGTTGCACGTGGCGCAAAACGACAGCACAATTTATCTCAAAAATATTCTACCCACCTCTCTCAGAGAGCCTGGCAAGCTACTGAGAGTATACCACCTGCATGAAATAGTCTGGCAAGCTGTTCGATGGGTATTCGATATGCCAAAATGGGTAAAAACAATGTTTATTTCCCTGACCCTGAAAGAGCCCTTAATACAGCAGCACAAAGAAAGACAAACAAGGAGTGGCTGATAAAATCTCAGGGCCAAATGAGGCTGCCTAAACGAAGAAGGACTAAAATGACTGTCTGTACTTTCAATGCATGTACGCTGGAATCAGAAGCATATTTCGAGGACCTGATGGTGCAAGCGCAAAAGATCAAGTATGAAATCATGGGTCTGACCGAGATGAGGAGGCATCAATCACATCATGCTGTTTTTGACACCGGAGAAGAATTGTTCCTCAGAACATGCAAAGAAAGAGGCATTGGTGGTGTTGGTTTCCCTGCCAACACAAACCTGGTCATGAACATTGACTCATTTAAATGCCTAACAAACCGAATCTGATGATTACACTTAAAGAGACATGGCCCACTGCCAGCAATTTCTGTCTTCGTTGTCTACGCACCAACATCCACATACAAGGAAGAAGAAACTGAGAAATTCTACATGGAACTGGAGTTCTATAAAGAATATCACACCTTCTATAAGATCATAGTCGGTGATTTTAGTTCCAAGATAGGACCAAGAAAGGCTGGTAGAAGAACTCCTTATCGGGACCCATGGCCTAGAATGGAACAAACAGGGTGAGAGAATATCTGAGTTCATCATGTCCACCAAGGCCATTCAGGGAACTCACAGTTCCAGAAGGCTGAATTGAAAAGTTGGACATGGGAATATCCTGTTGGACAGTTCCACAATGAAACTGACCACATCGTATTCAGTCGACAGTTTTGTTTGATGGATGTCACTGTCATCCAAAAAATTCCAAACAGGATCAGACCACCATCTCCTTCATGCAAAATTCTAATTCATGGAAAGGGGGAGAAAGGGCTGAAAAGTTGCAGAAGAGAACTCCCAGAATGACCACCCATTGGGAACTCTCTGGCACCATTGCAGCAACATGGAAAGATACCGTCATTGACAACATCGATGAAGAATACAACTGACTGGTTCAACACCTCCATGATTGTGTGAAGAATGCCGAGAAAGAGAAAGACACAAAACGACACTATCTTCAAAAACTCTAGAGGTCATTTACCAAGTGGCAAGGCGCGAGCCTCAGGCGACCAAATACTAGTGTCCAAGCTCGCAAAGCAGTGCAGAGAAGCCATAAAGGAAGACCTCAAAGAGAGAAGAGCAGATATACTGGCTGATGCAGTAGAAGTCAGGAAAAGCATTCACAATGCCCACTTGTCTTTCACCAAGATCACGGCGCTCTGACGTCCCAACGTTCTCCCTTCTGAAATCCAACATGCAATTTCATTGGTAAAGAAGCAAACAACACCCGGTCCAGACAAAGTCAGACGCCAATATGTAAAGAATCTGCCGTCAGTACTCATCATACACTGGCTCGGCTCTTAACATGCTACCTGTCTGAATGCAAGGTGCCCTCCCATTGGAAAACCAGCAGGACAGTTCTACTGTTCAAGAAGGGAGACATCCACAACAACGGCAACCATTGCCCCATCTGCCTGTTGTCCATAATATGGAAGTTGTTCACTTGAGTAATCCTACACAGGATTGGAAGAACATTAGATGAAGGACAACCATATGAGCAAGCTGGCTTCTGAAAAGGATTCAGCACAATTGACCATATCCACATGGTAACCAAGCTCATTGAGGTTTGTAGGGAGTTCAAGATGCCACTCTGTTTCATGTTCATTGAATTAAAGAAATCCTTTGATTCTGTGGAGACCAAAGCGGTCTTCGAAGCCCTAGCCAAACAGGATGTTTAAACCCAATACATCAAGATCCTTCATGAGCTGTATTACAGATTCACCAACAGGATCTCACCATTCTACAAGGAAGTGATCATTGATGTCAAAAGAGGGGTTTGGCAGGGTGATACCATTTCACCAAAACTCTTCAGTGTCACTCTTGAGAATATCATGTGACAATTAGAATGGGAAGGAATGGGAGTGAAGATAGATGGTCGGCAACTACACCACCTCAGCTTTGCTGATGACATCATTAAATAACACCAAACAATAGCCAAGCGGCACAAATGCTGGCTGACTTCTTCAAGAATGTGAAAGATGAGTCTACAGCTGTATCTCAACAAAACAATGTTCATGAAAAATGAACTAGTTTCAGAGTCCCCATTCACTCTCAATGTAAAAAAAATCTCTGAATACAGCAGTTATGAGTACCTAGGTCGAGAAGTCAACATGATGAATGACCTAAAACCTCAGCTGCTCAGTGGGAAGAGATGGTCATGGAACACCTTCAAGAGCTTCTAATATATAGCTAAAAAGACAAAAATCCTTCATCTCCGGGAACATCTCTTTGACTCCACCATTCTCCCTGCATTAACATAAGCCTCAGAGACCTGGACCCTACAAAGCAGAATTAGTACGCTATTTGGATCTCATAAAGAGGAATTGAAAGATCTATGCTTGGAATGTCATGCCTCACTCAAGTGAGAGAAGGTCCTGAGTTCCAACCTCCATCAATGATCCAGAGTCACATCATATTCAGTTGACAATTTTGCCATCCAGTATGTCTGCTCTTCTCTCTTTGAGGTCTTCCTTTATGGCTTCTCTGCACTGCTTTGGGAGCTTGGACACTAGTATTTGGTCGCCTGAGGCTCGCGCCTTGCCACTTGGTAAATGACCTCTAGAGTTTTTTGAAGATAGTGTCGTTTTTGTGTCTTTCTCTTTCTCGGCATTCTTCACACAATCATGGAGGTGTTGAACCAGTCAGTTGTATTCTTCATCGATGTTGTCAATGACGGTATCTTTCCATGTTGCTGCAATGGTGCCAGAGAGTTCCCAATTGGTGGTCATTCTGGGAGTTCTCTTCTGCAACTTTTCAGCCCTTTCTCCCCTTTCCATGAATTAGAATTTTGCATGAAGGAGATGGTGGTCTGATCCTGTTTGGAATTTTTGGATGACAGTGACATCCATCAGGCAAAACTGTCGACTGAATATGATGTGGTCAGTTTCATTGTGGAACTGTCCAACAGGAGATTCCCATGTCCAACGTTTCAATACAGCCTTCTGGAACTGTGGAGTTCCCGAATGGCCTTGGTGGACATGATGAACTCAGATATTCTCTCACCCTGTTTGTTCCATGGGTCCCGATATGGAATTCTTCTACCAGCCTTATCTCGTTTGCCAAGGTTCAAAAATCAGATGGGCTGGACATGTAATGCGATTTGCAGATGACTGCTGGACTAGAACCATTACTGACTGGATCCAACAGGATCTCAAAAGATCACGTGGCCGCCCACCTTCAAGATGGTCAGACTTCTTCGTCAAGACACTAAACAAACGGTTTGACACTTTTTATATTCCTGAAGCAGACGCCATTGGGCTACACTGGCACGAGATAGGGTCTAATGCAAATGCTACTGGTGCACGCTTGATAAAATAGTTGAATAACAGGATGTCAAGTGATCAAGTGATATATTTATATATGTTATATATATTAAGAGCAGTGTGGAACGCCTTCAAAAGCATCGAAGAAATAGCTAAAAGGACAAAGAACCTCTGGCTCCGGGCACATCTCTTTGACTCCACTGTTCTCCCAGCATTAACATACGCCTCAGAGATCTGGGCCCTACAAAGCAGGATGAGAATGTTATTTGGGTCTCCCAGAGAGGAATCAAAAAAGCTATGCTTGGAATATCACGCCTCACTCAAGTGAGAGAAGGAATCCAGGGTTCCAACCTCCATCGCTATTCCAGAATCAGGGACGCTGTCTCATTTACCAAGGCACCGAAAATCAGTTGGGCTGGACGTGTAATGCGATTTGGAGACGAACACTGGATTAGAGCCGTTACCGACTGGATCCCACAGGATGTCAAAAGATCACGTGGCCGCCCACCTACAAGATGGTCAGACTTCTTCGTCAAGACCCTGAAGGAACGGTTTGAGGCTCTTCATATTCCTGAATCAACCAGATGCCATTGGGCTACATTGGCACGTGATAGGGTCCAATGGATATGTTACTGGCGCCCACTCGAGCAAATCAACGAATAACAGGATTCACGTGATCAAGTGAAGTGAACCTTTTTCATATGGATGATTAGGAAATTATTTTCTTCCTGTCTGTGGGTTGTAAACTAACAGAAAGAATAAAATCAAGGAAAGCCTCTTCTACAAATAATATTGGAAAACTGTTCATTCACATGCAAAAAAATACAAGACTCAGTATCCTTATCTCACATCCTGCAAAATAGTCAATTCAAAATTGATTGAGATTGTGAGGTTAAGTCTGATTTGAGTAAACATAGGCATATCTATTCATAATATGAAATCTGGGTATCATCTTTAATGATTCAATGTTGCGGCAAATGTAAGTAAAGGTAAAGAAACAGGATTACATACATTTAAGAAATTTTGCACCTTGTGACTGGAGAGACAGTAAATGGGTAAGACAGTTGACTTGCATACAGCCAAGCCTGATTCTATACCTGGCATCTTATGTGGTTCCCCATGTATACACAGGAGTAATTCCTGTGTGGAGAGACAGAAGTAACCCCTGAGCTTTGGTAGCTTTGCATAAAGACAATAAATAAAAATAATAGATGTTTTGCACCTCAAAAGAAATTATGACCTGAATAAGATAACTCACAGTTTTAATCATTAAATGCATGAGATGAGAGGCTACTACAAGAGTATCCCACCCACACGGCAGAGCCTGGCAAGCTATCCTTGTCGTATTTGATATCCCAAAAACCAGTAACAATTATGGACCTCATTCCCATGACCTGAAGGAATGGTTTGAGGCCCTTCATGTTCCTGGAGCAAGCAGTTTCCCTTGGACTACACTAGCTCGTGACAAGACGTATGGAGATATTACTGGTGCCAGCTCTAGCAAATTGATGAAGACAAGTGATACAAGTGACACAAGTGATGCTATGTAAATACTGTCCATATAAACAAAAACTGAACTTTTTTTTGTTCTGAAATAAAACCCAGTAGTGTTCAAGGACTTTCCAAGAATATATTTAGAAGTGAACCCCAGTGGTACTCCAATGACTACATATAACCTTCAGAGAGTCAAGTCTGGGTTGCAGTGGCAAGTTTTGCAACTCCTGTACTCTCTTACAGAGGCATTAAAATCACAGTTATGTAAGATGTGAATTGTGTCTTATTCCTTTACTGTTTATACAGTTTTTAAAAAATACAACAGAGGGTGAAGTGAGATAGATCAAGGAGGTAGAACAGATGTCTTGCATAACAAGACTCCTAGCATTATCCCTCGGGTTCTATGGTTCTCTGTGTTCCACACAGGAACAGAGTAGCTTTCAGAGTCTGACAGGAGTGACACCTACAGCGAAAAACTAATTTTACGTTGTCTTTAATTAAGTTTAATAGAACATGTTATGGCTTTCTTCCCTCCCCCTCTCCCCCAGCTCTCAAGTCCTAATCATTCAGCTTGTTTCCTTTTTATGAGCTTCACGGTAATCTCAGAAACAGCAGCAGCTCAATTTGGGGAACTACCTGTTTTGAAATTCAGAAAACTAGGTTCAGGTTAATGAAAAAGCTTTGTGTCTTTAAATACCTGAATACAAACTTTTGGTCATCTGTTGCCAACACAAGCATCAATCATGACCCTAGAAGGTATGCTGTTTATTTTATTTTAGCTATTTTATTCTAGATATTCTAGATATGAGTCTAGAGACTCACAGACATGGGGCAGAGCTGCTACTGGCTCTCCCTGTGCCCCCGCCGCTCACGAGGCACCCGGGGGGGGAAGGCGGGTTCTAGTCCTGGCTTGCCACCCCAGGAGAGCCACACAACAAGTCAGACGCCCCCCACTCCAGGAGGGCCTCCATTTTCCACATACGGACTTCCCTCATCAGAACTCCACCCAGCAGATCAGCCTATCACAGCTCGGCTCGCGGCTGCAAGCGGCCACGCAGTTCATCAATAAATGCTAGATTTAGAGACGAGTATGCTACCCGCACGGCAGAGCTTGGCAAGTTACCCGTGTCGTATTTGATATGCCAAATACCAGTAACAATTATAGACCTCATTCCCATGACCTGATGAAATGGTTTGAGGTTCTTTATGTTCCTGAGTGAGCAGATGCCCTTGGGCTCTACTAGCATGAGACAGGGCATATGGAGATGTTACTGGTGCCCGCTCAAGCACATCGATGATGAACGGGAAGACAGTGATACAGTGATACAGTGATTCTAGATATTTTATTCTAGATATTTTAGCTATTCATCTAGAACTTCAACTCTTTGTGATCTCTACAATCACAAATTATTTTTGGCAGCACCAAAACACCCAGATACGACTGAACACAAAACTAAAGGGGAATTATAACCACTAAAAGATGTGTGAACATATGTGCATGAACACCACAGCAAAACTTGGTGTACACTAAAACTAGAATATGTGTGAGTAACAAATAAATGTGCAAGCACCACAACCAAGTAAGTGTGGACTCTTCCAGTCATAAACACCACCAACACCATCACAAAAACAATAAAGGGAAAAGGGGGCAGATTCATGCTATAAAAATTAGCAGGTTTATTCCTGGCTCCTAAAGAAGTGCATGTCTGAGGAAAAATGAAATAAAAGATAATCTCTCTGCCCTTCAATTGCCTTAACTGTGCAATGGGGATAAAATTAATGCAATCTTAACAAGGTGAAGTAGAATATGTACCTCAGAACACTTTGTTTTAGCTTATTGATCATTCTCGGCTGAATACTCAAAAAATAGCTTTCTCTTAATTTACTTTGACCAAGGACTGATCTCTAAAGGAACTCAATTGTCATAAATTGCCTTCCTGATAGCTTCATCAAGCAAGAAAAGCTGACTGTTGTCACAGCAGATATTATTGAAATTGTCCTCAGACTCAGATGAACTTTGTTGCAACTATTATGCCTCTCACCTACCTAAAGAACCTATTTACATTTCTAAATAAGTTATATGAGAATAACATGCAAAGGCAGTAGAAATGAGGGCCAGGAAGAACAAACCATAGTAGGAAGCTTGCCTCAAGTTGTGAGGGAGAGCAGTCAGGATAAAGAACAGACCACTATGGTAATGTTAATTGAAAAAGACCTGGAGAAGAACTGAGAGCTGAAAGGAAGTAAAGTGATATACATAATAACATTTCAGTAACAGTATTACAAACAACAGTGCCTAAAATGAAAGAAAAAGAGTGAGAAAAAGATACAGAAAAAGAAAGAGGTGTCGGGTTAGAGTTATAATCCAGCAGGTACGGTGCCTTGTGTGGCTGACATGTGGCTGACCCAGGTTCGATCCCCAGCACCTTATATGGTCCCCCAGCACCACCAGGAGTAATTCCTTAGTGCAGAGCCAGAAGTAAACCCCAAGCATTGCTGGGTGTGACCCAAAAAAGAAAAAAAAAGAAAGAGAGGTGTCTGCCATAGAGGCGGGCTGTGGGGAGGGAGAGGAGGGAAAGTAGGAATATTGATGAAGGGAAATATCCACTAGCAGAGAGACAGTTGCTGGAACAATTTTAGGACTAAAACCTAATCATTAACAACATTGCAACTGTGTATCTCATCGTGATTCAATTTCAAAAAATGTTATTTATGTTCCTGAAAGAAAGTCTCTATATATCTTTTATTTAACTGTTATCTATTACTGAAATCTGAGAGTTACTCCTTTTTCCTTCTATATCCCCAAAATGTGCAGGAGGTATACATGTTATTAGAATTAGTTTACTTTTCATAACCTAATTGGTGTTAAAGGAGACTTAGCTAAGAACTCATAGGAATGGAGAAAAAAATAGTTTTCATTGCTTACAAGAATATTGTGAAAATTAGAAAATTTGGTCTGTGAAATGGCTCAAAAGGCCGTGAAGATTATTTAAAGAAGCAAAAAGCAAGCCCCAGCTTTGATCAGTGACAAACATGATGTTCTAGAAACTGCCAGGAAAGGCTCTTGAACACTGCCAGGCAGATTCTCCCCAAAATAAAAGAAAACGAAAAACTACAAGCACTCAAATCCTATGCTAACACTGCTCTATTGAGGGACATAATAAAGAGCATGGAGTCTGGGTCAGACCACCTGCGTTTCAAATTTTCCACTTACTGGTTGTAGGGTGATATGCAATTTAAGTGTCATATGATTAAGATTTTGTATACATAGAGAGAATATAACAATTCTTCCCATGTTTGTTGTGAGGCAGATGAGCTCATTTATGCACCGTGTGAAGAACAGTGTGGCATCTGGCGAATGATGTCTAGGAATTATGGCATCTACTATCTAAGATTTTCTGCCCCTTGAGGTGTTGCAGGTGTGGCTGCGGTGCCCGTCTGCATCAGCAGGTGGCAAACAGGAGACAGGTTAGTCTACACCCAGGGTTCTGCCCTGTGAGCCCTGGATGTTTGATGGTCTGATATAGAAAAAGACTGGGTCCCCTGGGATGAGCCCAGAGCCATAGCAGACCCTGGCAAGCTACCCATGGTGTATTCGATATGTCAAAAACAGTAACAATAATCGACCTCATTCCCAATGAATGGCGCCCGCTCAAGCAAATAGATGAACAACGGGAAGACAAGTGACAAGTGACTATCTAAGATTGGGACACAGAGCTGTTGGTTATCACATTGCTTCTTCTGTCTTTCTGTTGGGAGCTGCAGTGACCAAGTATTCATCCTTGAAATCAAAGTACACTGAAAACCCACCAACTCATAAAGAAACTCATTAATATAAACCTTTCCCTCTTCTTTTAAGAAACACAATCATTCAATCTCAAGGGTTAAAGTGTTTTTTTTTAAGTGCCCCTTTTTAAGAATCTTGAGATCTGATGAAGAAACAATTATTAGGCCACCTGGACAACTATTATATTTGTAATTAACCTTGTCAGAGTGGTCAAGCATAATAAAAGTCTCTAAGGGTAGCCACATCATCACATCAATCTTTTCTAGGACATATTTATTCGTTTTTTGAGTATGATCTTTCAATTTTTAAGAAGTTTCTATACCAGGTTTTCTCAGAAAAATATGAAAATTTATTTCCTAATTAAGAAACATATGCCTCAGAGACCTGGGCCCCTACGAAAGCAGGATGAGAATGCTATTTGAATCTCTCGAAAGATCTATGCTTAGAATATCACGCCTCACTCAAGTGAAAGAAGGGAATCCGGAGCTCCGACCTCCGTCACTGTTTCAGAGTCAGAGATGCTGTCTCGTTTGCCGAGGCATCAAAAATCAGATATGCTGGACATGTAATGCGATTTGGCGATGATGCTGGACTAGAGCCGTTACCGACTGGATCCCACAGGATGTCAAAAGATCACGTGGCCACCCACCTACAAGATGGGTACAAGATGGGTAGGACAAAGACTTCTTCGTCAAGGCCCTGAATGAACGATTTGAGGCTCTCTGTATTCCTGAAGCAACCAGATGCCATTGGACTACACTGTCACGTGATAGGGTCAAATGGAAATATTACTGGCACCCGCTGGAGCAAATCAATGAATAACAGGATGTCAAGTGATCAATTAAGAAACTATTTTCTCTCTTAGAAAATATATCAGAGTATAATCATGTTTATTAAGATATTCTATTGTTAAAACAAATTCAAATTAAATATAAGAGATAATACAGGGTTCAAGATTTTCTCATGAGCCTGACACTTCCTGCTTGTTCCCCAAGCAATATCTGGGACCATTCCTTAGCACAGAGCCAGGAATAGTCCATGAGACCAAAGAGTCTGCAAAGCTCCATTACTACCTAGTTAAATAAAATACATTCTTTTAATAAATTTCTGTGACAGAATATAAATAATTTTAGAGATATTTTTCTTTAAAATAACCAAACATGTTATCAACATACAATGATTATAACAAAAATGAATGATAACACATTTTAATATATATATATATATCTTTGTTCTGATTAACAATGGACTATAATACTTGAGTTGAAGAAGTCAATGATGGGAATGAAAAAAATTTAACTATTAAAACAGTAACAGCTAGCAAAAAACAGGGAGTCTATCTTGAAAAAATCTTCATATTCAAATTTATTATCTCTTTGGTACCTGGCTGCATCTGTAGGTGGCAAACAGGATACAGACTTGTCTACACCCAGGGCTCTGCCCCATGAGCCCTGGATGGTTGTTGGTCTGACATAGAAAAAAGACTGCCCTCCCAGGATAAGCCCAGAGCCACGGCATAGCCTGGCAAGCTACTGGTGTTGTATTTTTTTAATATTTAATATACCACTGTGAGATATCATGGCAGAGCCTGACAAGCTACCCATGTTTTATTTGATATGCCAAAAACTAGTAACAATTATGGACCTAAATTCCATGACCTGAAGAATGGTTTGAGGCTCTTCCTGTCCTTGGAGCAAGCAGATACACTTGGGCTACCCTTACTTGTGACAGGATGTATGGAGATGTTACTGCTGCCCACTCGAGCAAAAAAAAATGATCAACGGGAAGACAGTGATACAGTGATACATTGATTATCTCTTTTAGAAATAGAAACTATAAAATCAAACTCATGCTCATTATGGAACATGTTTTAAAATATATAGCCATATGTTCTGTGAGAACATATAAATGATTTTCTGGAGTACCTTGGGAGAAAAAATTACATCACTGTCTTCAGTATACCATCATATTGAACAGGATAAAGACAATTTAGTAATTGCTTTCACATATATAAAAATCACACTTGGTTTCACTAACAACACTTTTGGATAAAAGAAAATCAGATCTTAATCTCATATGGCAAATAACACACTTTGGTAATGGGAAAAATGAGCAATATAGGAGTAACCTTCAGGGGCCAGAGTGATAGCACAGCAGGTAGGGCATTTGCCTTACACATGGCTGACCCGGGTTGGATCCCAGGCACTCCATATGGTCCCTCAAGCACTGCCAGGAAGAAATCCTGAGTGAAGAGCCAGGAGTAACCCCTGAGCATCACTGGGTGTGACCCAAAAAAGAAAGGAAAAAATATAATTTTCAATATTGATAATATAACAGTAAGAAATTAAACTTCAAATTTCTGTGCCAGTCTCACTTTGCTTTCTTTATAGGTTGCTTTCATATGTTGTTGGCTAATGTCAACTGTAATTGCCACTGGACCTTTGCAGCTTAAGCTTTTGACATGTCCTTAAACCAGAGTTTAATGCTAAAGAGATATCTCTTGTATAACACTGAAAGAGGGTGTGGCAGATACAGGCAAGTCAATTTGGCTCCAGATTATTAACTCCTGGAATCATAATTTCTAATATATCCCCCAACACAATCTAGATTTTATATATTTCCTAATATTCCCCAAGGTCTCAGAGTGGGACTGGATTAGTACCAGGAAGAATCACCCTGGCTTAGATATGGGACACCCATAGGGAATCTAGCTCTACAAAGATCAAAGGAAGATCTTGCTAGTCTGTCCTAAGGCAGGCCTATAAGACCTTCCAGTAAACTGAAAACAGAGCACTTGGAAATTATCGTGGAGCAGAGAAGAATGAACAAAGACCTTGTGAAGATGGAGATATCAATGTAGCATGGGGGATACAGTCTGAATTATATGACATAGATATCAGGTGTAATTCTTTATACTAGTCCCTTTCTACGGTGTATTTTATAAGAGATGATCTGGGAGGAAGGAAGGCCCTAACAGTTGCATCTTTTTTTTTTTTTTTTTGCTTTTGGGTCACACCTGGCGATGCTCAGGGGTTACTCCTGGCTCTGCACTCAGGAACCACTCCCTGGCAATGCTCGGGGACCATATGGGATGCCGGGGATCGAACCCGGGCCGGCACAGGCCGGCGTGCAAGGCAAACGCCCTACCCGCTGGGCTATTGCTCCGGCCCCATCAGTTGCATCTCTTAAGGCCTGTGCCAGAGGTATAGCCTACCTGGAATCTGCACCTAAAAGCCAGTTTTGATCTTTGATGAGGCTGCCCTGCCCAGGAGCTAAGTCAGAGACTTCTTTGTCTCTTGCTTTTGGCGGGCTGGGGAAAGAGAACAAAGATGCTTTCTTGGTCAAAGGACTCACACACTCTTGTGTGTGAAGCATCTTGGCCAGAACCCATGGTCAGAGGGTCGGATCAGGAGCTCCAGGTCTGGGGGGAGTCTTGTGCCCTGGGTTATGGTAGAGAATGTGCTTAACTGTTGGTGAGAAGTACAGTGCCTTTTGGAACTGTACTAGACTTGTGCATTTTGTTCATGGTCATCAGCCCCTGAAAATGACCAGGGAACTCGAACCCTGATATTGTTGGTGTCCCATGCTGGTCCCAAACAATATAAAACCTGTGTACACTATACTAATTCAAATTGTGTGCTGAAGACGTAGTACCCTAGTTTGAATCCCAGCACCAATATGATCCCCACCCCTCATCCAAAATAGCAGCACTGCCAGAAATGATCTCTGAAATAAGTCATGAGCACCTCTGTGTATAGCTCCCTCTCAAAAAGAAACCCTGACACGCGACTAACCCTAGTTCAATCCCCAGCATCCCCTATGGTCCCCGAGCACTTCCAGGAGTAATTCCTGAGCGAAGAGCCAGGAACAACCCCTGAGCATTGCTGGGTGTGATCCAAAAAGAGCAAAAAAAAAAAAAAAAAACCTGAAAATTGAAATGCATTGGTCTACACCCTGTGATGCTCAGAGGTTGCTCCAGGCTCCTCAGAAAGAAAACCCAAAATTGACAAAATAAGGATAGGGAGATGATATCTCCACATCATTATTTTTCTCCTAATGAGAAGCATTGAATCTTAGGTATTCAATGATCAAAAAAAGAAATCAATGCTACAACTTTATACCTGTCAAAAGTCAAGAACCCTCTTGATCTGCAATGCTATCCACCAGGCAATTAGAAGGATAAAAATATTTGCCTAACAACTAAAGGAATGAAAATGTTTATTCAGACAGAATTTGTTTCCTTTTAGCTAAAGAATACTAGGCAGTGACATTTCAAATACTTGAAAACAGATTAGAATAGCATAATTTTTCTGTCCTAAGTTTAGCTTTAAATTTTTCATTTTAATTTTTGTTTCCTTAATTTATTATTTTGTTTTAAGTTTTTAGGAGGGTGGGTATTGTGATACACCCATGATGTTCAAGGGTTACTCCTGGTTCCTGATTCTGCATTCAAGAATTGTTCCTGGTGGTGTTTGGAGAAGTATATAGGATGCCAGAGTTAGAAACTGGGTTGACCAAGTGCAAGGCAGGTGCCTCACCTGCTTTACTCTCACCCCAGCCTCTATTATTTTACTTTTTTAAGTGTCAGGAATTACATACCATTATTGGCAGGGTAATATGGGTACAACATTTCAATACCTCATCCTACACCCAAGTTCCCACTCCCCTTTCCCACAATGGTCCCAGTTCCTTCTCCATATCTTACCCACCCCTTCCACCCCCAGTCTCAGTTCTGTAGACTTATTCTCAGGTTTTTTCATGGTTTTCTTTCCACCTAACCTCAGTTGGCAAACAACATGAGTTTATTTTTAAAGCGAGTAGTATTCTGTTGTGTGTATATATTTAACCTTTTTTTTAACACCTTTGTTTCTAGAGTTTGGCTATTATGAAAAGTGAACAATTTCATAATTTCTCAAGTCCTCTCAATTACTTGCACAGATCACCATCCTCACCTATCTACCATCATCATGTTCACCAAATTAAAAATAATTGCCACTGCTTTATATAGTACCCTTGAAACAAAATACCTGGGATAAGATACTTTGCTTCAGTTATATTATGATCATTTAAGAGCAGGCAATTTAAGAGCAGGCAACAGTAACCAAGCTCATTGAAGTTTGTAAGGAGTTCAAGATGCCACTCTGTCTCATGTTCATTGATTTAAAGAAAGCCTTTGATTCTGTGGAGACTGAAGTGGCCATCAAAGCCCTAGCCAAACAGAGCATTCAAACCCAATACGTCAAGATCCTTCATGAGCTTTATTACGGATTCACCACCAGGATCTCACAATTCTACAAATAAGTGATCATCAATGTCAACAGAGGGGTTCGGCAGGGTGATACCATTTCACCAAAACTCTTCAGAGCCACCCTTGAGAATATCATGCGACAATTATAATGGGAAGGAAAGGGAGTGAAGATAGATGGTCGGCAACTACATCACCCCCCACTTCGCTGATGGCATCGTTCTAATAACACCAAACATTAGCCAAGCGGCACAAATGCTGGCTGAATTCGATTGAGAATGTGGAAAGATAGGTCTACAGCTGAATCTCAGCAAAACTATGTTCATGAAAAATGAAATATTTCCAGAGGCCCCATTCACTCTCAATGGAACAAACATCTCTGAATGCAGAAGTTTTGTGTACCTAGGTCAAAAAGTCAACATGATAAACGACCTAAAACCTGAGCTGTGCAGGAGGAAGAGAGCAGCATGGAATGCCTTCAAAAGCATCAAAGAAATAGCTAAAAAGACAAAGAATCTCCAGCTCCGGGCACATCTCTTCAACTCCCCGATTCTCCCAGCATTAGCATACGCCTAAGAGACCTGGGCCCTACGAAAGCAGGACGAGAATGCTATTTGAGTATCCCAAAGAGGAATCGAAAGAGCTATGCTTGGAATAACAATGGTGTGACCCTGTAACATGGAGCAGGTTGGGTATAGAGTTGATTTTTTTTCTCATCTGATTGCTATGGCCTCGACCTCTGACACTATATTAAATAATGGTGGTGAAATGAATAACCTTGCCTTATACCTGATGTTAGATAATCAACCTTTTTCTCATTGAGTATGAGGTTAGTTGTGGATCAGTTATATATAGTCATTACTATCTTGAGTTATGTTTCTTTTTAAAAATGTTTAAACACTATAATTATTATGTTACTGATAGGATTTCATCCATATAATGTTCCAATAATACAACCTTCCCTGGGGTTTTCCTCCCCAACCCATTTGTCTCCCTGTTAATAAACTCAGTTTTTAGATTCTGTTGCCTTTGACCATTTGCCATTCCCTTATGATATTTGTTTATATCCAACATATGAGAGGGGTTATTCAGTATGCCGTTTTCTTCTGATTGATTTCACTCATGACAATACTCCAGATCTATCTACATGGCAGGAAATTGTGTGATTTCATTTTGTAGCCAAGTAACCAAAGTCTATCCAGTCATTTGTTCCTGGAGGTCTATTTATTCTGTTCCTATTTTGTTGAGTTTATTGTAATGCCATTAATGGATGTTGAATCTTAATGATCTTTCTCCATTAATCAATACTATTATATGGTTTTTATGTTTCCTTTAATTAGTATGGTATTTTGTTAATTCATTTGTGGGTTTGAGTCATCTTGTGTCTCTAATAAATTCTGTTGAATCATAGATTATTTTCCATATGATATTCAATAAATTCATGCTTGATAAAATGTTGCTGAGGAATATTGCACCTATGTTCATCACAGATATTGGTTAGTAATTTTCTTTTTTGGTAGTATCTCTCCATGCTTTTTCTATTAATGCAATACAGGTTTCTTATAAACTGTATCACTGTTACTGTCTTCCCATTGCTCATCGATTTGCTGGAGTGGGCACTAGTAACATCTCCATTAGTCCTGCCACAAGCAAGTGCAACCCAAGGGCATCTACTTGCTACAGGGACAGGAGGAGCCTGAAGCCATTCTTCAGGTTATGGAACTGAGGTCCATAATAATTACTAGTCTTTGGCATAAAAAAGTAAATAAAACGCGGTAGCTTGCCAGGCTTACCGTGGAGGTTGTATAGTCTCAGTAGAAGGCTCTCAACCCGAGCATTTACTGATGAAACGTAAAGGGGGAAGATCAGGTTTTCTCTTGGATGGAGCTCTGAGGAACTATGGAGTCTGGATGTTGAGAATGACTAACTGCAAGATGTTGGTTTGCTCTGGCTTCTTGCCAGGCTTACTGGTATCAGTTAAAACATGTCTATAACTGTTTGCTATGTATAAATGTGAAAGAAATTGGGAAGAACCTTATGCAAAATTCAGTGTCCTATAAAAATATCACGTGGCTGCAAAGCAGCCACGCGCCAAGGGACATGTGGGTCTGATGTGGGTGGGTCTCTCTCTTCAGGGGCAACTGGCATGGAGGCAAAGGAAAGGGCAGGGCCCAAAACTCCACTCCCGAGTCCGGCCAGCATGATCTCTCCCCTGCTCATGAGAGCAAACCCTTGGAGCAATGTTGGACTCGGCCAGCAGATGGCCGAGCCCCTTACCGGAAGGTCAGCTCCATGGATTGCTTCCACATGGGGCCAGCCAAGCAGCGCAGCTGTGGGTCTGAAGTGGATGGATAGATCTGGCTGAGTCCAACATTGCTCCAACATTGCAACCTAAAATTCACTGTCCTTTAGTATAGACACAGGAAGACAGCAAAGGCTATGCACTTGTAATCTGGAAGTTAATTAACAAAAAATATTTATTCCTGGGCATCCATCATATTTCCTAATTTAAAACGTCCGTACCCCTTAGATGAATTCTAGTTCCTCACACTCTAAATGGAGGGTTCCATTGTGTGACTGTATGAACCCAGGGCAAGCTGTGAGTGAGTTACCCTAGCCTTGACATGGGCCTAGTTGTCTATATCTCTTACTGTGATATGGATATATCATCTAAATATTATACAGATGATTATTTACCAGCAAAGAAATGGAGGAAACAACACACCAAGATTCTGCCTTTGTCATGGACATGCCTATAGCCACACTGTAGTATCTCATATCTAGGGGAGGTGGCCGGGTGGTTTATCGCCAGAAAGGAGGACCCTTTTACTCCTCATTGTTTCAAGGCTAATGCCCATCACTTCTTGGAATTCCCATCCCCCATCCTTTTATGAAGTATTAACTAGCAGATTTGAACTTTGCGGGAGTAAGTAAGTAGAGGAGAGTTTAAAGGAAAGGAGAGATTAAAACATTCAGACTGGTGAGAGTGTGTGGTTGTTCCTTTTTGTCCATCTGTGGGGATAGGGAGAACAGTTGTCAACTTGAAGGCAGCCAGGGACCCCAGCAGAACCCTATTATCTATTGGGGACCATGCTTTATTTCATCCAATTGTTTTATTTGATTTTGTTTTTTCATTATAATGCTAGCTATGTAGTTGTGATCATTTGTGAAATTCTATTGAGCACATATTATTTGTTCAATTTTCTATGTATACTTCTATAATAAATATTTTTTTAATTTTTTATTTTAACAATTACAAAGATATACAATTAAAAAGTTCATATTTGGGTTTTGGTCATACAGTGTTATAGCACCCATCCCGCCACCAGTGCCCATCTCCCACCTCCAACGTCCCCGGTTCCCTCCCCAGCCCTCCTCTACTGCAGGTTCTTTATTTCTTTCCATTTCTCTCTCTTTCTCTTTTCCTTCCCTCCAGACTATGGATTACAGAACATACATTAAAGGGTTGTCATGTGTATCTTTTTGCCTCTGTTTAATGCTCAGTTCTAGGTTGGCACTAGTACCCTCGACAATTGTTAGCACACTGTTCCATTTTCTGTCTTACCTAGCCTCTGACTCCCACACGTTTGTGGTAATATCCACCTTTGACAAGACCTCTTGATATATGTTTCACTTGACCTTGGATATTGGTATCATAATATGTACCTATATATTTATGCCATGCAAATAAATGCAGTCATTCTGTATCTGTCTCTCTCCTTCTGGCTAATTTCGTGGCAACATAATCTTCTCCATGTCCATCCATTTATAGGCAAATTTTATAACTTCATTTTTCCTAACAGCTGCATAGTATTCCATTGTGTAGATGTACTAAAAGCTTCTTTATCCAGTCATCGATTTTCGGGCACTCTGGTTGCTTCCAGATTCTGGCTATTGTGAATAATGCTGCTATGAACATAAAAGTAGGGATGGTGTTTCCGCTGCGTATTTTTTGGTTTCCCAGAGTAGATTCCCAGGAGTGGTATGGCTGGGTCAAATGGGAGTTCAATTTCTAGTCTTTGGAGGAATGTCCATATTGTTTTCCAGAAAGGCTGTACCAGCTGGCATTCCCACCAACAATGGATGAGTGTCCCCTTTTCCCCACATCCATGCCAGCACTTGTTGTTGTTGCTCTTTTGAATATGTGCCAGTCTCTGTGGTGTAAAATGATATCTCATTGTTGTTTTGATTTGCATCTCTCTGATGATTAGTGATGATGAGCATTTTTTCATGTTTTTTGGCCATTTGAATTTCTTCCTTGCTGAAGTTTCTTTTTTTTAAATTTTTTTTTTTTTTACAATTACAAAGATATACAATTAAAGTTCATATTTGGGTTTTGGTCATACAGTCTTCCATCACCCATCCCACCACCAGTGCCCATCTCCCACCACCAACGTCCCCGGTTCCCTCCCCCTTCTCCCAGCCCTCCTCCATGGCAGGTTCTTTATTTCTTTCCTTTTCTCTCTCTTTCTCTTTTCCTTCCCCTCCAGACAATGGATTACAGAACATACATTAAAGGGTTGTCATGTGTATCTTTTTGTCTCTATTTAATGCTCAGTTCTAGGTTGGCATTAGTACCCTCAACAATTGTTAGCACCCTGTTCCATTTTCTGTCCTACCTAGCCTCTGACTCCCACACGTTTGTGATAATTTCCACCTTTGACAAGACCTCCTGATACATGTTTCACTTGACCTTGCATATTGGTATCTTAATATGTACATATATATTTATGTTATGCAGATAAATGCAGTCATTCTGTGTCTGTCTCTCTCCTGTTCATTTCTTCTCCCCATTTTTTGATGGGGTTGTTTATTTTCTACTTGTAAAGTTTTACCAGTGCCTGATATATCCTGTATATTAACCCATTATCAGATGGGTATTGGGTGAATATTCTTTCCCATTCTGTGGACTGTCTTTGTATCTTAGTCAGGGTTTCTTTTGAGGTGCAGAAGTTTTTTGTCTTCAACTGTCTTCAACTGTATATCAGGTATCTATCTTTTCTAATAAGCCACGCCGCTTCCTCTCATCACTTGATCACTTGGTCACTTGACATCCCGTTATTTGTCAATTTGCTTGAGCAGGCACCAGTAATGTTTCCATTTGACCCTATGACATGCCAGTGTAGCCCAATGGAATCTTCTCCAGGAATACAAAGAGACTCAAACTGTTCATTCAGGGTCTTGACAAAGAAGTCTGAACATCTTGAAGGTGGGCGGCCACGTGATCTTTTGGCGTCCCGTGGGATCCATTTGGTAACGGCTCTTGTCCAGCAGTCATTTCCAAATTGCATTACATGTCCAGCCCATCTGATTTTCAATGTCTTGGCAAACAAGACAGCTTCCCTGACCCTGGAACGGTGACAGAGGTCAGAACTCCAGATTCCTTCTCTCACTTGAATGATGAGTGATATTCCATGCACAGCTCTTTTGATTCCTCTTTGGGATACCCAAATAGGATTTTCATCCTGCTTTCATAGGGCCCAGGTCTCTGAGGGTATGTTAATGCAGGGAGAACAGTGGAGTCAGAAGAAATGTGCCCGGAGCTGGAGGTTCTTTGTCCTTTTAGCTATTTCTTCGATGCTCTTGAAGGCGTTCCATGCCGTTCTCTTCTCCTGTGCAGCTCGGATGATTTATCATGTCAGGTCATTTATCAGGTCATTTATCATGTTGAGTTCTCAACCTAGGTACACATTACACATAACTGCTGCATTCAGAGATGTTTGTTCCATTTAGAGTGAATGGCGCCTCTGGAACGAGTTCGCTTTTCATGAAAATTGTTTTGTTGAGATTCAGCTGTAGACCTATCTTTCCACAACTTGTTGAATTCAGCCAGCATTTGTGCTGCTTGGCTAATGTTTGGTATTATTAGAAATGTCATCAGCGAAGTGGAGGTGGTGGAGTTGCCGACCATCCATCTTCACTTCAATTCCTTCTGATTCTAATTGTCACATGATGTTCTCCAGGGTGGTACTGAAGAGTTTTGGTGAGATGACATCACTCTGCCAAACCCCTCTTTTGACATCAACGATCACTTCCTTATAGAATGGTGAGATCCTGGTGGTGACTCTTAATACAGCTTATGAAGGATTTTGATGTAGGGTTTAAACACCCTGTTTGGATAGGGCTTCGATGACCGCTTTCTTTAAATCAATGAACATTAGACAGAGTTGTATCTTGAACTCCCTACAAACTTCATCATTTACAACATCGATGAAGAATACAACTGACTGGTTCAGCATCTCCATGATTGTGCGAATAACACTGACAGAGAGAGAAAGACATAAAAGGTGGCCTGTCTTCAAAAACTCTCGAGTTCATTTGCCAACATGGCAAGGAGCAAGCCTCAGGCAACTGATTGCTAACGTCCAAGCTCGCAAAGCAGTGCAGAGAAGCCATAAAGGAAGACCTCAAAGAGACAAAAGCAGAAATACTGGTCGATGCAGCATAAGGTGTTGTAGGCAGGCAGACAGGGGGCACCACATGGCAATAAAATTCCTGAAGAAGAAATCCAGAGCTGCACCCGATTGAAAACCCGAAACCAAACTTGACAAAACCACTATCAACAATAGACTGTGGGGGAAGGGAAGGCCAAAAGGGAATGTGTGAAGCCCATAGGCCACTGACCCTTTTAAAGGCTTTAGATAATTAACTCTCTTAAGATAAATCAGCCTTCTCCTAAGGAAGATAAATCAGAAGACTCCAAAGCATTCCAGTCAAAGAAGACCATTCCCAAAGTCTACTCCCCCTTGGCAACGACCCTAGCAACTGAGATTGAAGCCCCATATGGGAGTAACTTGGGGAGAAATCTATAAAAGCCGTCCTGACCAAAGGACAGGGTGCCCATGCTGCATGGACACACATGCTGCCTGAGCCGTTGTGGCCGAGCACATGTGGTGCCTGAGCACGTGTGTTGCCCGCATCTCCCCTCTTGAGATGTGTACTCTCTCTCTCTTACATTCTCTCCCCCCTTACCTCTCCAAAAACCTCCTTAATAAAACCTGTTTTACTTCATTGCTCGTCAACTCCTGAAAATTCTTTTCTGTGAGGAAGACAAGAACCCTAAGGCAGCCCTGGGTAAGGCCTAGGACTGACTTTCCTTTCCCTGCAAAGAGCAATTACTCGCTCCAGCCTGAGTCCGTGGCTCCTCGAGAAATCTCGGGTGGTGGGGATCAACTCCCTGTACCTAGAGATCAAGCGGACATCAGATGTGGCTTGACGGCCACCTTGTGGGGCTGGTGGGGCTCAGGCCCACGCTGTGCAGGGGCTTATCCCAGACTTTATCAGTCCTAAGCCTGCCTAGCAGGTCCCGGGCGGCAGAGGCGGCTGGGGAGAAAGTGACCATCTCTCTCCCCCTTCTGGCCTCACATAAGCCACCCGTGGGGCCCACCTGCATCAAAGCCAGGAAAAGTATTCACAGATCCTGCCTGTCCTTTACCAACTATAAGACCAAGATGACTGCCCTCCGATGCCCTGATGGATCTATCACATTTTCCAGAAAGGCAATGGAGAAGATTATCCATGACTTCTTCTCGGATCTCTTTGATAGCCACGTCCACCTGCCTACATACCAAATTCCATAGGATGGATGTCGTTCCCATTTTTTTCCCTTTCTGAAATCCAGCACGTAATTTCATTGGTAAAGAAGCGAACAGACAAAGTCAGACCCCAACACCTGAGGAATCTGCCTTCAGTACTCATCAATACACTGGCTTGTTTCTTTACACAATATCTGTCTGAAAGCAAGGTGCCCTCCCAATGGAAAACCAGCAGTACAGTTCTACTGCTCAAGAAGGAAGACATTCATGACATTGGCAACCATCGCCCCATCTGCCTGTTGTCCATCATCTACAAGCTGTTCACTCGAGTCATCCTGAACAGGATTGGTAGAACATTAGATGAAGGACAACCATGTGAGCAAGCTGGCTTTCAAAAGGATTGAGCACATTCGACCATGTCCACATGGTAATCAAGCTCCTTGAGGTGCCTCTCATACCTAGAGTAATTATTATAATTATAGCTTGTGTCTATGGTACAAATAATATTCACCATAATACAGTCTCAAAGTAAAATCTTAGCAGCACAAAACAAGAGGAAGGAAAATTCATTTTTATGCCTAGTCTATCTCTCAAGGTACAGACTGAAATTACATCCAGAAATGGATCATCTTTGATATCCTTTAAGTTTTTTAGTTGCTAATTACATGGTGCACATGAATCCTCTTTTACAATGTAAGCATATATAATATAATTTTTATAACATAAATATAACCTTTTTCAATTGTTCTTCAGTAAAGTAAAACTTACCATGAAAGGATAGAGAAAAAAATCTACAAAAAAAGTTAGCTTCATAGCTGTGTCCTGAGGGAAATTTTATTTGTTCTTTGTCTTTTGGACACCAAAAATTTAGCTCAGTTATATATTGAGATTAAAATAATAGGGGTAAAAGAATATTTTACCTATTTCAATGAAAATCAGGTATTAGGTCGTTTTTCCTTTCCTGATGATTTTACTTCAAAAACCTCATTGCTGGGGCTGAAGGAATAACACAGCGGGTAGGGCCTTTGCTTCATCCCGGGTAGGATGCTGGGTTTGATCCCCTGAGCACTGTCAGGAGTATTTCCTGAGCGAAAAAGCCAGGAGTAACTCTGAGCATCGCCGGGTATGACCCAAAAAGCTAAAGGGTGATCTTTCTTGGGGGACATAACATCACATGGTCCAAACTATGTTCCCCTGCTAGATAGATCATCTTCATCCCCCTCAGGGTCCAGTTCATCAACAAAACACCTTGTTCTGCTCCAGGGCAAGTCTTAAGTGCTCTGCTCAACTGTAACGCCATATCCACACAGTAACCAAGTTCACTGAGGTTTGTAGAGAATAAAAGATGCCGCTCTGTCTCACGTTCATTGATTTACAGAAAGCCTTTGATTCTGTGGAGACTGAAGCAGTCATCGAAGCCCTAGCCAAACAGGGTGTTCAAACCCAATACATCAAGATCCTTCGTGAGCTGTATTGCGGATTCACCACCAAGATCTCACCATTCTACAAAGAAGTGATCATTAATGTGAAAAGAGGGGGTTCGACAGGGTGATACCATTTCACCAAAACTCTTCAGCGCCACCCTCGAGAACATCATGCAACAATTAGAATGGGAAGGAATGGGAGTGAAGATAGATGGTTAGCAAATACACCACCTCCGCTTCGCTGATGACATCGTTCTAATAACACCAAACTTTAGCCAAGCGGCACAATGCTGGCTGACTTCGACCAAGAATGTGGAAAGATAGGTTTACAGCTGAATCTAAAGAAAACAATGTTCATGAAGAATGAACTAGTTCCTGAGGCCCCATTCACTCTCAATGGAACAAACATCTCTGAATGCAGCAGTTATGTGTACCTAGGTCGAGAAATCAACATGATGAACGACCTAAAACCTGAGCTGTGCAGGAGGAAGAGAGTGGCATTGAATGCCTTCAAAGGCTTTGAAGAAATAGCTAAAAAGGACAAAGAACCTCTGGCTCCGGGCACATCTCGTTGACTCCACCGTTCTCCCTGCATTAACATATGCCTCAGAGACCTGGGCCCTACGAAAGCAGGATGAGAATGCTATTCGGGTCTCCCAGAGAGGAATCGAAAGAGCTATGCTTGGAATATCACGCCTCACTCAAGTGAGAGAAGGAATCCGGAGTTCTGACCTCCGTCGCTATTCCAGGGATCAGGGACGCTGTCTCGTTTGCCAAGGCATCGAAAATCAGATGGGCTGGACATGTAATGCGATTTGGAGACAACCGCTGTACTAGAGCCATTACTGACCGGATCCCACAGGATGTCAAAAGATCACGTGGCCGTCCACCTACAAGATGGTCAGACTTCCCTTGAAAAGACTCTGAAGGAACGTTTTGAGGCTATTCATCTTCCTGAATCAACCAGATGCCATTGGGCTACATTGGCACGTGATAGGGTCCAATGGAAATGTTACTGGCGCCCGCTCGAGCAAATTGATGAATAGCGGGATTCAAGTGATCAAGTGATCAAGCAAGTAATCCAATACATGGGAACAAGAGTGTTTGACATGGAAATGATATGGGCAGCTCAAGGGAACCTGCTGAGAATTAGTAATCTGAGGATGTCCAAAACTGAAGTCTATCAATGCCAAACAAAGCTGGATATGGGACATAGAAGTCCAGAAATCAAGTGAATACGGGTGAGAACCTACTATGATGACAGAGTTTTGGAATTTGCTTAGAAAAACTAATAAACAAATATATTTTTGTACCACTGCAACATTTATGCCTATGAATCATATAATCCTTTATAATCATTTTTCACTCACTGTGAAACTAATATAAGATGAATTTAAGTAGGAAAGATGTTGAGTTTCAATTATAATCTCTTCAGGTTTGAAAGGGCAGAAATTTAATACAGAAACCTTTGTATATAGTAATACTTCTGCACATACTATTTTCTAATTACTCATTTGTATTTAAAGAAATATGTTGAAGATGAAAACATAATATCAAAATATATCACTCATCAGGATATGACAGATTTAAAAATCAAACTTGGAATAATTTCATTATTACTCTAAACCCAGAAAAATACGTTACTTTTATATTTTTATTTTTAATATAAGACATTATTTTTAATATAAGTCATTTTAAATATAAGACATAAAAACTAAGTCATTCAAACTTTCTTCATTTTAGTCATTTTATCCCACATAAATGCAAGTATTAAACACCTCAAATGCCAAGAAAAGGTAAATAATATCATTATAGAAAAATGCATAGTTTTGCACATTATGCCATGCAACTCAACCCTATACATAAGAGTTGAGTATGTATAGAGTTGTGTCATCTATACACAAGTGGTAAGTAAAATATCAAATCTTTAAGAAAAGAAATGAGACTATTACGTTTTACTCTAATTATTTTCAGCATTCTCCTCAATTTCCCAAGGACAGGATTCGAATTTGAGATCAAGTTAGTGTGTTTGCTTACCACAGGTCTGTGTACATCCCAAAATGCTCTCTCTTGGCTATCAAGGATCTTCCTTTCAATCTTGTCCCTTTTCTTGTCCACTCTGTCAGCATAGAAACAATAATTAAAAGTGCTAATTGTACTATTGCTCTGAACCAAAGGTGACAATTTGAACAAATCTTCCAAAAGACTCACAAGGACTCACTTTTGCTTGTGCTTCTGCTTGCATAAAAATGAACTCCCATTTCCGGGCAAATGCTCTCTGTAACCTTGCAAGGCTTTCCTGAAAAAGATATCATAGATAGGGATACCTTGGCATTCATGTTCCCTGTGCCCTTCTAAATTTATCTACCTTATTTATTTGTTGAGGAAGTATATAATTTCTAAAGTGTTAAATGTGTCCTTGCTCTGAAAAATACCTGCTCATCAAATGCAGCTAATCTTCATATCAACTGTCATGGAGGAAACATGAAAACTTATTGTCAGGGTTCAGCAGGGTCCCAGACAGTACTGGAGTTTGGTGACATCCCCTGCTGTGTCCAGGTTCCATCCAATTGATGGATAAATGAACAAGATCAAGAGCTCTTGAAAATCTCCTTTGAATCTGTCTTCTCTTCACCTCACTCCAAGTAGCTCTCTCTCTGTCTCTCTCTCTGTCTCTCTCTGTATCTCTCTGTCTCTCTTTCTGACTCTCTCTGTCTCTGTCTCTCTGTTTCTGTCTCTGGCTCTGTCTCTGTCTGTCTGTCTGTCTGTCTGTCTGTCTCTCTCCCCCAGCAATTTCTCCAGAAGGTCCTAACTCTCTCTCCTAGCAGGCTCTCCAGCTAAGGGTGATTCCTGAGTACAAATCCAGGAATTAACACTGAAAAGAAAGTTTATCTAATGATGGTTACCAACATGTAGGTTTTTCGAATACATTTTCCATTGTAAGTGCTCTTTAATTCTATTTCAGATAACTTCACTATACATACTATATATGTCAAGATTTTAAATTCAAGTCAATTTTAACAAACAGTATTTCATCTCATTTAAATTTGGGCATTTAGAATTCCAATATTGTCATTGTGAATTATGATAATAAGCACTGAGCAGACATTTATAGAGAGAACCTGCTAGGAGAGAGTGGGGAGGGGCTGCTGGAGAAACTGCTGAGAGAGTTTCCTGGAGTCAGGAGTGAGAGAAGACAGATTAAAAGGAGACTTTAAAGAGCTTGTGGTGTCTTTCCTTTATCTGCCTGATGCCAGGAAATTTCAACTTTGAGTTCCATTAATAAAGAGAGTTTAATAGATTGCCCATTACCAGCCACAGGCGGTTCTCTATTTGATAACCTTCTTTGCCTATAAGCTTTTGTTACTTACAGCTTCATAGTCTGCTAACTCCAGCCTTGCCTTGTTTTGCATTGTTCTCTTGCAAAGATAAACCGCTGAAAGAAAAATATAATAAATCATCTCTCACCTGATCATTAACAACAAAGCACTTAAAATTACAACATAAATCATTATAATTAAGAAATGTTGGTTTAGCAACATTTTTCTCAAGCTGAAATTTGTCTTTTTTGTTTGATTTTATTTGAGTGCCACACCTGGTTGTGTTTCAGACTTGCTTCTGGCTGTGTCCAGGAATTACTTCTTGTGTTACTAAAGGGAATGTATGCAGTGCAGGAGTTAAACTGGGGTCTGCCAAGTACAAGGCAAGTGCCTTAACCACTGTACTATCTTTCAGGCCCAATTTTTAAAATCTCTTTAGACAAAAGTCATTACTGAAATTACTAAATTCTGAAATTTAAGTATGCTGTTTTAGTGTGACAAGAAAATACATAAACTTAGATATTTGGTATCACTAAACTTTAAATAGTTATTATCACAGTTCACAGTCATGGGCTCTGCTCTGCAGATTCATGGCAGAATCTCAGGAGATGCAAGCCAAGCAGCTCTTACTCACAGTCACACCAGTTACCATTGAAAAGTCTGGGATGCCTCTGGCAGGGTGGACCTAATCCCTGCCTAGCTAAAGCCCTGGCAGCTGCACTCACAGCACATACCAATAACTTAACTCCACCACTTAACTAATTATCTCTGCAGAAACCAAACTGCCAATAATTTCAGGTACTTCAGTGCCCAGACTGAGAACTCTCAGGTCTTCTCAGAATGAGGTGGGCTCCATACTTGTGGAAGTCCGCGGCCACCCATACTTTTCATAGCTGCCACTATGTTAATTCATTGGCCTAGACCATAGATCCTGAACTCTGGTTCACACAGCCATGCAACATCTCCGGATTCCAAAATACTGAAATTCCAGTAGAGCACATAAAATTGAATAGGAAGGTAATGTAGAAGCCACCCAAACTCAGAAAAAAAAGAACAATAACATAGAAGGATCAACTAGTATAGCTTAGTAAATCTCAAACAAGGACTTAACAACCCCATGGTGAGATGTTGCAATTTCCACAAATTTTCTTTTACTGAATAATTTTTTTGATAACTGTTAGCCATTTAGTTGTAACAAGAAATATAAAATCAATTATTTTGTGCTACTGGGGGGGGATTGGGAAAATGGGGACAGTGGTGGAAGGTCACTCTAGTAGTGGGATATGTGTTGGAACATTGAAAGTCCATAGCAACTGTAGTATAAAAACTTTGTAAACCACAATGATTAAAGTATTTTATTTAAAAAATAGCTATTATAATTCTAGTTTCTTCAAAACCCAGGGTGAAAAAAGCATTTAAAAGAAGATATAAAATAAACTTGAAAATCTAGGGATACAAATAAAGAATTAACTGATGAAGGAATCATTATTGGTACATACAGCTCTTTGAAGCTTTGTTTTCAACTGAAAAAATTTTAATCTAAATGCAAGAATTATTGATGCCATCTTTGTTTTATTTTATAAGAGCTAATTATCAATACAAGTAATTTATCACTAAGAATATAACATTTCTTTTTTGCTTTTTTGGGTTACACCCGGCAGTGCTGAAGGGTTACTTCTGGCTCTTCACTCAGGAATTACTCCTGGCAGTGCTCGGGGGACCATATGGGATGCCAGGGATCGAACCTGAGTCAGATGCATGCAAGGCAAACGCCCTACCCGCTGTGCTATTGCCTTGGCCCCTAAGAATATACCATCTTCACCTAACTACTCTACCTCTATTTTATCTCAGTTTCCCTGAGGCTTTGTTCTAGTGATCACTAGGGAAATTCTATGTGGATATTCATGATGACTGGCGAAATAGAACAGTAATTGAAGAGTAATTTCTTCAGTTATTCCAGGAATCTTTATGATGTCAAAGAAATATCAAGACATTCAGAGCCTTCAGCTAAATTCTCACACTTTTAGAGAAGTATTACTCGTAATTTTGTGGTATTTAAGTATCAATAAATTAAAGGAAAAAAATCATGTATTCTAGATGCTGAATACATTTAATGAAACTGTTGAATCCGGGAGATGATGAATACCATTTTTTTTAGTAAGCTACAATTCCCTCACTATTTGATAATGAAGCATGGCTGAAATGAGTAAGGAAATAACTTATTCAGTAAATATAAATAACTAAAATATTTATGCTACTTATCAATTTCTTCAATATTTCCTATGGAAGTTAAGGTTAAATTGTATCATAAAAATAATGTTACCACTAATACAAACATTAAGAACCAGGATATGACCTATCATTGCAATTTTATTTTTTCCATATGTTTCATACTTGGTAGTTTTCAAAATCAATGAAAGTTAAAAGTTAAAAGTCTGGAGGTCAAAGGCCAGTTAGGATGAAGAAGGAACCAGTATAAAAATGATAGGAATAATCACTTTGGACAGGAACTGAATGCTGAAATGTAGGTAGAGGGATATATCTGATAACTTTTCAGTATCTTTATTGCAAACAATGAGGCCAAGAGATAGACAGACAGACAGACAGACAGATAGATGATAGATAAATAAAAATACATTTATTTTAGTCATGATTTAAAAACACTGTCACTGATAGTGCCCATGAACACAATGTTCCAACCCCGCCCGAGGATCCCTGCTCACTACTCTCCTGCTTCAGTTTCCATCTCAGCCCCACTCACTCTTCTGCCTCCCCAGTTTGTAATCTTACTTCTGTAAACCATTTCACAGATTACTGGATGGACCCATTCATGTGGTTTCATTTAGATGTTTTTCTTTGTGAAGGTTTGTTTCAAGCTCATATTCTCTTCATAGTTTTCTGGGAGGCTAATGGAACAATTGTGAGGACCTTGAGAGTAAAAGACAGCAAGCAATTTGCGAAGAGACTACATTATTAAGCGGGAGGAAGCTTAACAAATTTGATAGGGAGGAGCATTGAGGACCTTGAAGGAGGGAGCAGGGTACCTTGGTGGTGGGTATGGTGTTGGAATCATGTGCACATGAAACCATCATTAACATATATACATATATAATTTATTATTGTAAATCACAGTATTTCAACCAATTAAAATTGTTTAAAAATCTGTCAGCATCCACTTTCTCTTTATTTCACAGTTATATGGAAAATTTGACTTTTTACAAAACTTTTAAGCCTACTCCCCACACAAGTTCAGTTATGTGGATGAGTTCTTCAATTTTCCTGAATTTAGCCTTTTGTTTCTACCTGTGGTGTATCATTTTAGTCCTACATATAAGAGAGACAATTCTTTGTATCCTTTACCTTTTCCTTTTCACTGACTTTACTCAGCATGATATCCTTTAATTCATTCATGTGAGAACTAGTTGCATCTTTTTTCTCCTTGTATCCTGTGTGTGTGTGCACACACCTGTACGTGTGTGTTGTAACTTCTTGATGCCCTATCCTTATGTTGGGCATATGAGTTGTTGGCTACTGTTACTAAGTACTGCGATATATAGATGTGCACATATCCTTTCAAATTAATGTTTTGTGTTGGGTCTATAGAGTATGGCATTAGTTTTTCTTCCATTTAATTTGATGAATCTAAGGATTGCTGTGAATAACCAGTGATTTCTATTACATGTGTATCACAGAGGTCAATGAGTAAAGTTTATGAGTATTCCATCTAGACAAATGGAATGCACAACAATTATAATTAAGAAGGATAAAAAGGCAACTTCCAAATTAATATAGAAGGTCCCCAGTTTATAATAGTTTGACTTACTTAATTTTACTTTATGATGATGTGAAAGCAGTGTATATTGAATAGAATCCACGCTTTTAATTTTCATCATTTCTTAGGCTACATATTTGTGTTATTACCATTTCCAGAAGTCAGACAGGAGCAACAAGCTTTTATTCAAATTAACCCATGATTGTAGGTTACCAGCTTAAGTTGGTTAAACTACAATGCTTTGTAGATTAAATATGTCAAATTCATTTTCAATTTAGAATATTTTCAACTCACATTGGTTGTATCTGTTTGTAACTCCATCATAACTTCTGGAAAATCTGTATTTAATAATGGCCCAACTTATAAACATTACATTTTATCATAATATTTTTCTTTTAGTTTATTTTTCAGGTCATCATTTCCTCATTAAGATTCAAGTATCTTCCACATTTCAATTTCAAGAATCTTATAATTCTCAGTTTATTCAAAGGAATTTATACTTTTTTATTTTTTGGGTCACACCTGGCAATGTTCAGGGGTCTATTCCTGGCTCTGCGCACTCAGGAATGACAGCTGGTGGTGCCCAGGAGACCATATGGGATGCCGGGATTGAACCTGGGTTCGGCAACTTGCAAGGTAAATGCCCTCCCTGCTATACTATCACTCTGGCCCTGGATTTATACTTTTTTTAGGTTGCTCACCCAATTAATAGCAGATAATCAGAATGTATTTAAATTCCCAAATCCCTTAGTTTTGGTGAGTGAGAGAAATATGAGCTGACTACTTTCTACCACCATATTCTTCTTTGAGGACCGGCAATTATTAACTAATTAACTAAGACTCTAAATTTTCTAGAATGGCAGTATGGAAATAAAGAAGCTATTCTTCATAGATTGATATTACCGTGGTGACCCAGTGTTGCCATGCTCTGGATTTGGCAGAGGTTTAAAATTTGCTGCGTTTCTGAGGATGCAAGAGTTCTGTCTCCAGTTCTCTCCTCCTTTTTGTCTACCCACCCTCTGTGTTGTAGATCTCTACTTGCCTTGAAATGCCCTTAGTTTATGGTTGCTGATCACTGACATGGTGTTTGGGCCTTCCTCTACAGTGCTTCCGTCTAGGTCAGGAATGTTTCACACATGACTTAGAATAGATCATACCTTTAAAAATTCACTTATCAGGGGCTAGAGCAATAGCCCAGTGTGTAGGGCGTTTGCCTTGCATGTGGCCGGCCCATGCCGGCCCATGCCTGCCAGGTTCGATACCAGGCATCCCATATGGTCCCGTGAGCACCGCCAGGAGTTATTCCTGAGTGCAGAGCCAGAAGAAACCCCTGAGCATTGTCAGGTGTGACCCAAAAAAGCAAAAAAAAAAAAAAAAAATTCACTTATCATGTATTCCACCTTGAAAACAGGTCACAAAACACAGCCATTTCCTTTTACACTCCGTAAACCTTTGTTAGACATTGCTTACCCTTTTAATTTGCAAGGTCTGAAAGCTCCCGGTCCATTGTGTATCCAGAAGTAGCTGACTTCTTATAAGTATGATATTCCTATCTTGATGTCCTTGTCACTGCTACTACCCAACCACTCTAAATCCTAACACTTAGAGCTGTGAGCAATAACCTATAACACAATAACATTTTCAAAATTTGTCTTCAGGCCTATATTTTTCCGTTTTACATCCTTAGTGTGAGCTTATCGTAACACTGTGATAATTTATGACAGTTTTATATAGCACTTTCACTTCTCATCCTTAGCTACTTAACACTTGCTGAATCTGCATTTTTACAACTTGTGATAAAAATAATTTTCCATTCATAGAAACAGCAAAGTCGTTGCAAAGTGAAAATAATCTAATCAAGTAAGAATAGGGTCATTGACACCCACCCTGCAGCATTTTTTTTTTTCAATCTGGCCCAGGTATGCTGAACCAGAGACTCTCAGACATGGGGCAGAGCTGCTACTTGCTCTCCCTGTGCCCAGCTGCTAATGAGGAGCCCAGGAGGCATGGCAGGTTCTAGCCCTGGCCTGCCACCCCACCAGAGCCTCACAACAAGCCAGATGACCGCCCCCTACTCCATGAGGCCCGCCATTTTCCAATCCAGACTTCGCTCTCGTCACAACTCCACCCAGAAGACCAGACTATCACAGCTCTGCTCTCTAGCGGCCGTGCGGTTCATCAATAAATGCTTATTTAGAGGTGACTACAACAGTATGCCACCTGCACGGCAAGCCTGGCAGGCTGCTCATGTAGTATTTGATATGCCAAATAACAGTAACATTTATATTAGGTCATTCCCGTGACCTAATATAATGGTTTGAGGCTCTTTATGTTCCTGGAGCAAGCGATGCCTTTGGGTTCTCCTACCATGAGACAGGACATATGGAGATATTACTGGTGCCCGCTCTAGCAAATAGATGATTAACGGGAAGATAGTGATCGTGAATAATAGGGTGAAAGAGCATGCTGGTGGGCATGACAAGGAGAAAAGATTTTGACAGTAAGTAATAAAGCTTTAAAACACTCACGAATATTGTTATAGTACTTACTCTCCTGAAAATATAAACTAAGTCAACTGCATGATATGGAAAAAAAGGAAAGAAAAAGGAATGGCAAAGAAATTCTATATATTCAGTTAATATTATAGTAACATTCAAAATTATGTACTCAAATTGTTTGATTTCAAAGATTAAATAATTTCATCAATAAAACCTTATTCATTCAACATGTAAGTTCATGCAATTATAAAAACATAAATATTAAAGTAAAATTATTTATAATCATACTTCTCTCAGAAAGTTGACATAGATTAACATACATATCAATATCTATAATTTATATTAAACAGTATGTCATACCTAAAATATGTTTAGAAAAGTGTAATTTCATCTTGCAAGAGATACCAAACCTATGAAACTCCCAGGTAAACTGCTCTTTGGACCGAAAACTCTGGGCTTTAATGAACAGGATGCTGCCTGGCCCCCTTGTTACCAGCAGCCTAAGCAGCCTCATCCTCATTCCACAGCCTCTACCTTCACAGTTTTGTGCCTAGTATTGCAAGAGACATTAAGCCAATAAAATTTACAGGGACAAGGGTCTCTGGGCTGAAAAATCTCAGACCCCCTTAGGAGGGGTGTGAGCCATGAATTATCACAGTTCTACGTATTCTGACACTTCAAATTCCACAATACTTAAAGCCCAATAGGAGCATAGCAAATTAGTAGGAAAGTAGCATAGAAGCCCACTTAGCTCAAAAAAGCAGAAACAGATACACAGAAGGTTTAACCAGCAATAAACTGCTTAGTAGCTCCTCAGACACTGACTTTAATAACCGACTATGAGATACAATACTTTTCACAAGTTCTTTTGCTCAACTATATTTTGATAATTCTGCTTACCATTTTGTTGTTACAAGCAATATAAAAGAAGTTTGTACATGCTAAGGAGCAAGATTGGGGGTGGTGGAAAACTGGAACAATGGTGGAGGGAAGGTTTTAGTGGTAGTGTGATTGGCGATGGAACATTAAAAGCCCTAAACAACTGTATTATGAGCAACTCTAAATCACTGTATTTAAATAAAGTTAGATATAGTATTAATAATATAATAATAATATGAATTATTCCTGCCACCTGCCCCTTGGGGTGTTGTAGGTGTGACTTGGTGCCCTGCTGTGTCGGCAGGTGGCAGACAGGATACAGGCTTGTCTACATCCAGAGCTCTGTCCCATGGGCCCTGGATGGTTGATGGTCTGACATAGAAAAGAGTGGGACCCCTGGGATGAACCCAGAACGATGGCAGAGCCTGGCAAGCTACTCATGGTGTATTCGTTATGCCAAAAACAGTAGCAATAGTGGACCTCATTCCCAATGAATGGAGAAGTTACTGGTGCCTGCTCGAACAAATTGATGAACAATGGGAAGACAAATGATACAAGTGAATATAAATTATAAATTAGTGTGTTTATATTGTACTAACATTCTATCATATAAACTTTTTCACCTCAAAATTAAATGTGGTTTACATTCCATGTTACTATGCTATTTTGGAATATTCTTAAAATTATTCTAAATTCTTCTTTTTTAAGATGTAAGATAATCTTGTTATTATACATTTATGTTTACATTTCATATTATTCATTGTATCTTGTGTTTTGAAATTATATACAAATACTTGTTCAAACAAGTGTTTTTGTATTTGCATTTTTATGTTTTAAAAATTTCTAAATTGGTGCCGGGTGACAGCACAACAGGTAGGACATTTGCCTTGCACGTGGCTGACTCGGGTTTGATCCCCGAATCCTAGATGGTCTCCCAAGCACTGTCAGGAGTAATTCCTGAGTGCAGAGTCAAGAGTAACACCTGATCTTTGCTGGGTGTGACCCCCAAAAAAGTCTAAATTTCTACAGCTATTGCCAGATATATATACTTTTAAAACCTTTTGAGTTTTATAACCAAATTCTTTAATGTTTAGATATTAACATATCTTATTCTCTTTCTAACACTGGGGAGTTTATTTTGAGCAAATAAAACCTTTATTCTGTTAGAACTTAGATTAGCATTGTATTTAAACTCTTTTTACAACTATTTCTCATTCTCTTGTGACATGTTAAAAATACAGTCCCTGATTCCTCTTTACATTACTGTTCTACCAATTCCTTTTTTTTAGTTGTTTTAAATTAAACATTTTATTATAACACTGTGAGATATACAATTACAACGTTGTTCATGTTTAGAGGACCACTTTCTTAATGTCATAATGCTTGAGCCGTATACTGCACTTCCCTGAAAGACCTTTGCTCCTTAACTTCTTTCTTGTAGTGCACTGGCTCTATCCATAAGGCTATGGCTGATGGCATCTCCCACCTATTTCTCATAAGTCCCGTTTCCTTTGTCTGTTTTCACACTCTTAAACTTCTAATATGCAAATTCTATGTTTATTTATATTGTTAACTTACATTATTTTCTTTCCTGCCTCCTCTATTAGTCCTCCACCGGACAACAGAAATACTTATCTGAATTTTTGCCCATGTGTCTCTCTCTACTTTGAATAGTAAAGTATTTGGCACTTGGGTATTAGATGCTAAAAAACATTTTTGTTCCGTGAAAGCACTAATGGATATTTACCATCCATTTGCATATTTTACTGTGATTGGCTGCTTTTGACTACACATTTTTCCAGTTGGGGAGGGAAATTTTTTTAAAATCAGATTTCAGGTCCATTATTATATCAGTAATAGAAATTAACAATAGAAAATTATTTATGAAATAAATTTTCCAAGGTTTTTGGATAAAAATTGAATAGGCAATAGACATAATAAAGAACAAATAGTAATTCCTTCTTATAATATATAAATTTTATACTAATCAATTTCTGAATAATTACTCTGAAGTTTGTAATTTAATTCAGTATAACATTAAGTGTAATATTAAAATTTGTACCTGTTTGTAAGTTATTTCTCTTAAATGCTGTATTTCATTCTATAAATGCAGTACATATTGCTTAGCCCTATTCCTCTTATTATACAGCTAGTATCTTTTATCTTCCTCACTTTCATCGCAAATAATGATTGAATAATTTCAAGTAGCCCATAAACCTAGAAAGTACATCAGAGGTTGTCTTAAGCAGCTTAGAATTAATAAGATAGTGCAAAATACCAGAAAATTTTTATTGCGTGTAATAGATGAATAACCTCTATTTAATGTTAGACTCAAGTTTATGCCAACCTGATTCAAGAGGTATGTTAAAATCTCACATTTTATTGTACTTCCAGAGTTGTTTTCCTATAATTCAACAGAGATTTTAATATAGCACTGTGTATGGATAATCCCTTCACAATCTGACTCTATTTATACATTTTAACCATAACCTTTTCATTGAATATGTATTGCTTCTTTGCATAAAATTTTTAATTGTCATAGTTCATGTGTTTTTATTCACAGTTTTGTTGATTTTGTTTAGGATCTAATTTAAATGATATTTCATGGGTGATTTCAGTAATTCAATTTATTATTATAACAGTTATGTTTAGTTTTTTATTAAATATTTTATTATACCACCATGAAATATACAATTACAACGTTGCTCATGTTTAGAGGTTTTGGTCACATAGTGTTCCAGCGCCCCGCCCTCCACCATTGCCCATTTCCCACCACTAATGTCCCCAATTCCCTCCCCTCCCATAGCCTGCCTAAATGGCAGGTTCTTTATCTCTTTTCTCTCTCCCTCTCTCTCTTTTCCTTCTCTTACACATTGTGGGTTTCACTACATACACTTAGAGGCCATCATGTGCATTTTTTTGGCCTGTATTTAATGCTCAGGTCTAGGTTGGTATTAACCCTTTCGACATTTATTCACACATGTTCCCTTCTCTGTCTTACCTAACCTCTGAATCCCACACATTTGCGGTAATTTCCACTTTTGGTAAGACCTCCTGATCCATGTTTCACCTGACACTGAATTTTGGTGTCATAGTATGTATATATATTTATGTTATGCAAATAAATGCAGTTATTCTATATCTCTCTCTTTCCTTCTGACTAATTTCACTCAACATGATCCTTTCCATGTCCATCCATTTATAGGCAAATTTCAAAACTTCATTTTTCCTAACAGCTGCATAGTATTCCATTGTGTAATGTTTAGTTTTTTTTTTAACTTGAATTTCCCTTTTTATATCTATATAATTTTACTTCCTGTATTTCCTTTGGCTAAACATATTGGATTTTACTTAGCTCTGGTTTTAATAAATTCAAGGTAATAAGACTTTACTACTCCACTAATAGCCATTTTCCTTTAATGAAATGAATGCTTCAGTGTGTATATTTCCTAAATTTCAACTTCAGAAAATACTCCTTAACATTTTATTTTTTTTTTACTCCTTAACATTTTAATCTCTTAACACTTTAACCTATTTCTCTCCCTCACATTTTCCCAACCTTTTAATGATGAGAAGCTGTTGTATGATATATTGTAGTTTGAAAAAAATTAATTATATTATCCACATTTTATTTGGACCTTCACTGTATCACTGTCTTCCTTTTCATCATCGATTTGCTCGAGCGGGCACCAGTAACATTTCCATATGTCCTGTCTCATGCTAGAAGAGCCCAAGGGCATCTGCTTGCTCCAGGAACATAAAGAGCCTCAAACCATTCCATCAGGTCATGGGAATGAGGTCTATAATTGTTACTGGTATCTGGCATATAAAATATGACACGAGTAGGGGCCGGAGCAATAGCCCAGTGGGTAGGGCGTTTGCCTTGCATGCAGCCGGCCCATGCCAGCCAGGGTTCGATCCCCGGCATCCCTTATGGTCCCCTGAGCACCGCCAGGAGTGATTCCTGAGTGCAGAGCCAGGGAGAAACCCCTGAGCATCGCCGGGTGTGACCCAAAAAGCAAAAAAAAAAATAAATAAAATACGACACAAGTAGCTTGCCAGGCTCTGCCGTGTGGGTGGCATAATCTTTTGTCACCTCTGATCTCCAACATTTATTGATGAACCGCACGGCTGCAAGCGGCAGCGCAAGCCAGGCTGTGATCAGCTCTTCTGCTGGGTGGAGTTCTGATGAGAGGGAGTCCGAATGTGGAAAATGGCGGCCCTGTCACAGATAGGATTACTTTGGTGCATATAAGGGGACTGACTTGAGGCCCCTGCCCCTTTTTCCTTCTCCTTCTTTTGGGTAGGACTCCTCTCGGGTGAGATCCTCTCTCTTTGGTGGGAGACTTAGGCTCTCTTGTATGGTCTAGTTCTGACCAGAGCTAGAGTTTTTCATTATATTGGATTGCTGTGGAAGAGCTTTTGTACTATTAAAAGCCTTTTTGGAACTGCGCCCGGACTCGTGAATTTTCATCTGCTCCCCTGTTGGCCTTGGAGGTAGAAGAGAACTTCTTTCCTGATACTGTCGGGGACTCCGCTTGCTCCCGACAAATAAGACTCAAGATGGTAGACCAATGCGTTTTCCAAGCTTTCTACATCCACAAACCAGCATCATCTTGTAGACTTATGGTTGAAGAATACTAATCTAATATTTTATGATTGAAGAAATCCTCAAGGAGCTTCCTAATGGGTAAATTTCATGTAAAATATCATTTCACTGAAAAATAGCTGCTGATAAATAAGACCCAGGAAAAAAAAAGAATTACAACATAATAAAGGACTTCAGGAAAAGGCATCGGTCTGGGAGATAGTGGGTAGGAGGCTGAGTACAGATGAGTTGGATCCAATCTTCATATTTATGAATGACCCCTTCCTAACTTATTTTATCACAATTACTTAGATTCTGGGAAATATGTATAAAACATGATGTATTAGATATTAAAAGTAAGAAAATTTTATCTGCAGTATTTGAAAACCTAATTTGCTTGGCTGGAGAGATAGTTTCTTGGTTTCATAAGAGTGACAATAGCTAGAATCTGGAAACAACCTAAATGCCTGAGAACAGAAGACTGGCTAAAGAAACTGTGGTATATTTACACTATGGAATACTATGCAGCTGTCAGAAAAGAGGAAATTATGAAATTTACCTGCAAATGGATGAACATGGAGACTATCATGCTGAGTGAAATTAATAAGAAGGAAAAGGACAGATATAGAATGACTGCATTCATTAATAGGATATAAATAGATACCAGTGTTTTACTAAGTGTTGGAAATGGTAATGGCAGACTAAAATTCACCATTGAATATACACAAAGAGACAAGTGATAAACTCTAGATATCTGCAGGGCTAGTCACAATGTGTAAAAGAAGAGGGAGAGAGATGTAGAGACAGAGACACAGAGAGAGAAAGAGAGGAAATGGGGGTACCTGGTATTGAGGCAGCCTGGGGGTGGGTGGGAGGGGATGAAGTACATTGGTGGTGGAAATGGGGCACTGGTGTAATACTATATTACCAAGAACCAATTATGAACACCTTTGTAATTTCATGTCTCATGGTGGTATAATAAAAAATTTTAAAAAAGAGTGACCAGATCAGCTTTTCAGGTGTACAAATGAGCTAGTACTATTCTAGCCAGAATTACAAAAAAGTAACTAAAACAAATTGTTTTACAAGTCAAAGAAAAACCAATGAGTAAATGTCAGTGCTTTCACTGGTAAAAATACCAGAAATTATTTTAAAAAACAATCAAACAGTAAATTGATGCTTGTTTCTAACTGGGTCACTTAGAAAATTAAGTCATCTGAAACACCTTAGTTACCTGTCCTGATAGATTCCTGATAAATAGGGATTATTTTGATTTTTTCCCCTCCTGACTTCACAGGGTAGTTTAAAAACTGAGTTAATCAACATTATAAAATCTTTTTAAAATTTATAGGGCATCATGCAAATGTAAGATTAAATATATCTGCAGTTGATACTAATTATCATCTCTTTAATCAAGTCTGAATACATTTCTGTTACTTCAGAGTCAAAGAATGTATAAATTTTAGAAACAATTAACCATTTGACTTTATTACCTAAGCAATATGTTTTAATAATAAGTAGTATATTTATGTTCAGAAATACTCTATAATGATACGTTGCTTTATGATATTAGTGAAATATATCAAGAAACCAGAATCATTTTTATTCAAATGCAGGATGTTATTTTATAACTAAGACATACTCATTTATTCATTCAAAGTGTTGATTTGATTAATGTCTATGCAAGATAATACAGAGTAGTTATTGCTCTTCTCTCTTCTCTCCCTTCTTCCTTCTCTTTCATTATTTCTTTCTTTTCTTCCATTCTTCCTTTTTTCCCCTTCTCTTCCTTGCCTTCTTCCCTCTTGTCTCTCCTCCTTTCCTTCTTTCCTCCTTCCTTTCTCCTTTCCTTCTTTCTTTTTTCTCTCCCTCCCTCCCTCTCTCCCTCCCTCCGTCCCTCCCTCCGTCCCTTCCTTCTTCCCTCCCTCCCTCCCTTCCTCCCTCCCTCTCTTCCTTCCTTCCTTCCTTCCTTCCTTCCTTCCTTCCTTCCTTCCTTCCTTCCTTCCTTCCTTCCTTCCTTCCTTCTTTCCTTCCTTCTTTCCTTCCTTTCTCTCTTTCCTTTTTGGTCCAGATCTGGTGGTAGTTAGAGATAACTTCCTGTGAGAGACGGGGGACTATATGGGGTTTGGGGATTGAACCTAGATTTTCCACATGTAAGGCAAGCACCGTATCCACTGTACAGTCTCTGTGGCTCTATTAATTCTTTATGTTAAACTAAGAAAAGATGTAGATAAACAATGACTATTAATTACTATGCAATCCATAGATAAGTCAATACCTACATTATTAAATTATATGTGAAAACAACAGCTCATCCATTAGTCTTTACTATATAATTAATATATTTATAAATATTAAAAATTACTAAATAAAGGGCCCTTACTATAATTAACATCTGTATGAAAAGATCCTTCTTATTCATGCTTCTTTATCATTATTAACCTATAGTTTACATAAATTTAAATATGTCATATATCTTTAAAATATCTTACATGTATGTCACTGAAAACTTTTCCCTTTATGTGAAAATGTCTCAAGAGGAAAATCTTCATGACATATTGAAAAAAAATTTTAAAAAATAAAAAAATTTAGTCATTAAGACTGAGTATTCTAGAATACTTTTCATTAATATATCAAGAGAAAATGTAATATATTTCTGTTTATGATTTATTCCCTGATGTTATCTTACTGAATTTTCAGACTTGAAATATGAGTTTTTATAACTGATACGATTTTGCTCTATTTTAGTTACACTTTGATTAAAATCCTAAAATTTATTATTTTAAGGATAATTAATGATTTTCTAAGCATTCGGCTCTACTAGCATGTGAAAGGACATATGGAGATGTTACTAGTGCCCGCTCAAGCAAATCGATGGTGAACAGGAAGACAAGTATCAAGTGACAAGACACTTGTCACTTGTTCTTCTTGGCCAAATTTTGGTTCTAATATAGGTAATAAATTTCTTTTGAGAGAGAAACCAGGGTGGAGAAAGTATAGAATTTCTTGAATTTTTTTTAACATGATATGACATGAGCTACAAGTAAGAAATGCACAAACATTTCCCAGAAAAGATCAACCTGTTAATAGAATAGAGCGGTAACATTCCTTAAACCATGCTGTGTTGCATTTGGTATGGGTGTGTGCTAAGAATAACAGCTTCTTATAATGCATATCCATATGTGAAGAGTGAAAGAAAACTTCATTTCATAATCCTGGAGCAAAATTATTTAGAATTATATATCTTTTAAAAATGTCTGGAGATATAGTAAGTGAGTGATATAGATAGATAGAGAGAGAGAGAGTTAGAGAGAGAGAGAGGAGAGAGAAGACAAGTGCCTGCCATAGAGGCAAGCTATGGGGCTATGGGGTTGGGGGAGGGGAGGTGCATAAGGGAAACTGGGGGGCATCGTGGTAGGAAATGTACACTGGTGAAGGGACTGATGTTGGAGCATTATATAACTGAAACCCAATCATGAACAAATTTGTAACTGTGTGTCTCAATGTACTTTAATAAAAAATAAACAAATAAATATGTGATCTGATTTGTCATAGACTGTATGAGATCTGAGGTGCATAACCAATCAGAGAGTAGAAACAGTTAAGGAACAGGAATATGATACCTATGAAAACTACCAGGTTACAGCATAAGAAGGAAGTTTGAGCAGCAGCAGGAGGCTGGGTGCGATCCCTAGGCTCAGAGCCAGAAGATAGCCCTTGAGTACAGCAGAGTGTGGCTCAACACTTTCTGCGGTACTCCCACCTAATGTTTTGCACACTATGCTTACATGCACTCTACCAGGACATGTTCTGCTCTGATAATTTTGTTCCTAAAAGTCATTCGCATATTTTAGCTGCAGATTTATTTCAACTGGTGGCTCAGCAGAGAAATGGATTAATAAACTGAACAGAGAAACTCTAGGTCCCCTTTTTAAACTAAACAATGACATTGCTCTTCCTCAAGGGGGAAAATATGTCTAAAACAGTAATATACTTAAGGTTTTGCAGGCCTTATCCCTTGGCTTACCTTTCCTCTAGAGAAACCAAGGAGGTAAAGGAATTTAAAGCACAGTGAGCTGAAGAAGACAATGTATTATCTATTTCTATTATAAAGGTATGCCGAAGCTTCACAAAGAAAACAGAAAGCAACAGCAGGATGCCTTAGAAAAAATATTCTGTAGCTCAAAGAGAACCTTTTTAACAAGACCCTTGATGCCTCAAATATAACAAGGAAGCATAGCCGAAGTCAGTCACATAAAATGTTAGAATTTGTTACATAACAATGAGAACTACAATGGCACTGTATTTGGTACATTTATTTTATTTTTAGTACTGACTATCAAGCTCAGGACCTCACACAAGCAAGGTAGGCACTGTGAGCTATATCTGAACCTGTTATACTTACTAACAGGAGTAAAGTTGTAACCATTTTAAGAGGAAACTTCTGATAATCATTTTTCATTCTCTATGAAGTAGAAATTCAGGCATCTTACTACTTTATAGCATTGCAGTAATGTAATAATTAATGAGATATGTGACCTTGGCTTGAAGAGTTCTATCAGTGTCATCTGTTATCGGATCTTAGCTGGGAAGGCAGAACTGGGCAATTTTTCAAGTTACTTCAGCTCTGATATTTTATATTACTGATTTATCATTGACAAGCACTCTCAAGCAAAGAGTTTTAGTGTAAGTAATTGTTACATCAACAGTACATTAAAAAACTGTTTGGATTTCAATTTCACAGTCTTGATTCAATTTCCCCAGTAGTCCCGTGATAACCTTTGTCTACAGTGACTTAAGGAAATTCAAATATTTCTTTTGATTGACATAGTACAATCAAAATACTCCCACGCCCCACATTGATCCATTAAAATATGATCTAAATGATTTGGAAGTATACTGTAAAGAATTTTAAAACAATTATTTTGGACAAATCATTAGGCTTAGAAGTAGTTTTGATGCAACACTATAGCATGAAAAGCTTCATTTACCAATAAGAGAATCACATAGTATGAACATATACCATCGGGTATAAAGATTCTGTCTCAAACTTCCCAGGTTGATAAAACAGTTTCCCAGAACCAAATATTAAATTCTAACATTAAGTATGTGAACAACAAAAACTTTCTTTAAGATTTAATGGCTGAACTTGAGAAAATGCATTTCCTGGTAATGGCACTGCTGATTATAAAATACCTGTAAATTACATTAAAATTCATTATATTTAAAAAAATTCTAATTGCCCTTGAAATTTTTTTTTTTTTTTTGCTTTTTGGGTCACACCCGGCAATGCTCAGGGGTTTGTCCTGGTTCTGCACTCAGGAATTACTCCTGGCGGTGCTCGGGGGACCATATGGGATGCCAGGGATAGAAGCCAGGCCGGCATGGGCCTGCCGCAAGCAAGGCAAACGCCCTACCGTCTGGGCTATCACTCCGGCCCCGCCCTTGCCATTTCTTAATCTTTGAGAGTCACATAAGGGGACTGACAGTCTCTATATTTTGCTTTTTGATAAATTTCTTTAGCATTTTCAAAAACAATTACATTACCAAAAACTATATATGGCCTCTTTTTCTCTATACAATCTTTGGCATTTACTGCTATTTTTAGATATTATTAATGATAATAATCATGAGTGTTGTTTAATTAGATCTTGATTTGTATTGATGTAATAATCAGTGCCGATACATTTTTTTCACATCCTTAAAATCATTTGTGCATCCTCTCTTGAGAAGTGTCTATTTAAATCTACCCATTTTCTGTCAGGTTGCTATTCAGCTGTTTCTAACTGTAAGAGTTTTATATAAATATCTTAGCAACTCTTATCTGGTATATGACAGAAAAATATCTTTCCTCATTCAGTAGGCTATTTTTTTTCTTTCAGAATATATTTTCATTTGAAGAGTTTAAAGGAATAAAATTTGTCTTTCATTTCCTCTTTGGTGGGCTGCTATTAGCAGAGTTCAGCTTTCAGGTGTTGGCATTTTTTTTCCTCTGTTTTGATGGTCAATTTATTTATTGTTTAAACTTTATTAAAGTACCATGATTTACAAACTTCTTCACAGTGCACTTGTCACAATCATTCATTGTTCTACACCAGTCCCACCACCAGTGTACCCCTGCCACCACCAAAGGTCACAGCCTCCCACCCAACCCCATCCCCACCCCAGTTCCCTTAGCCGCTGCAATCACATTGATCACTGCAAAAGATATATATATATATATATATATGTATATATGTACATATATATGTATACACACACACACACACACACACACACACACATATATATATATATATATATATATATATATGTGGGACAGGTTTTGATAAAGACCTGATGTTCAACTGGGTTGTTATATAAAATGGTTGCTGTAAGGAGCTGTATCAGTTTGCCTCTTGTCCATCTCCGAGGTGGGGGAATGAAGGGAGGGGCCTCAATCCCTGCTCAAATCTGGCAGTTTGTCCACAGCAACTGACATGTTTGGCGACCCCTCTGCTGTAACGGAACTGGCCAGGGACAGAGCTAGGTTTGCCCTCTCTGAGTTTCATGGTCATTTTGTCTCAGGAAGGAGCTGTATCAGTTGTGCCTCTGGTTCTTCACACAGGAGAGTTAATTACTCATCAAGGGGATGGTGAATGACATCTGCCTTTATGGTCAATTTATATCCTCATGGCATCATGATATGCAAGGATGGTTCTTTATTCACTTGATCATTTGATCACTTGACATCTGTTATTCATCAATTTGTTCGAGCGCATGCCAGTAATGTTTCCATTTGGCCCTATCATGTGCCAGTGTAGCCCAATGGCATCTGCTTGCTCCAGGAATACGAAGAGCCTCAAACCGTATGTTCAGGGTCTTTTCAATACCCTCAAATTAATGTGTGTTTGACCTGTTATGACTTCTACCCACAATGATGTTCCATGTTTACTAAAGAAGAATATGTATTTGTCTTTTTTCTGGACGAAGACCCTTTATATGTCAATTAATCCCGTTTTTTAAAATTTGTCATTTGGGACTCTTGTATCTTTACTGATATTCTGTCTGATTGGTTTGTCTAATGGTTTAAGTTGAATGTTGAAGTCTCCCACTACCAGCTACATCCATCAATATGTTTCTTCATGTCCATGAGCACAACCTTTATAAAATTTGCTGACTCTTTATTTGGTGCATATCTGCTAATTATAATTCATTCCTGGTGGTATATTGTTCCTTTAACCAACAGTGTCTTTCCCTCCCCCAATTACTTTGCTTAAATTCAGTGCTATTTGGTCTGATCTAAGTATGACTTTTCAGCTTTTTTTTGGTCTACTACTGACTTGTATGATTGTTTTCCATCCTTTCATTCTGATTTTGTATTTACCCTGTGAATTTAGATGTGTTTCCTGTAAGAAGAAAAATCAATGGATTTTGTTTTGTAGTCCATATAGCCACTCCATACCTTGTGATAGGAGTATTTAATACCTTGATAATAAGAGATATTATTAACACAGGTGAGTTGTTAACATTTTCTATGAAAATTTTGATTATTATTTGTGCCTTAAATTTTATTTAGAAAAAATATTTCTAAATTTATTTAGAAAATATTATAGTATTCATCACAGGCAGACATGGGGCAGAGCTGCTACTGTCTCTCCCTGTGACCAGCTGCTCACGAGGCGCCCGGGAGGGATGGTGAGTTCTAGCCCTGTCCCACCACCCCAGCAGAGCCTCGCAACAAGCCAGACGACCCCCCACTCCATGAGGGCCTCCATTTTCCACATCCGGACTTCTCTCCGTCAAAACTCCACCCAGAAGACCAGCCTATCACAGTCTGGCTAGCGCGGCCAGCTTGCGGCCGTGTGGTTCATCATTAAATGCTGGACTTAGAGATGACTGCAAGAGTATGCTACCTGCACGGCAGAGCCTGGCAAGCTACTCGTGTTGTATTTGATATGCCAAATACCAGTAACAATTATAGACCTCATTCCCATGACCTGATGGAATGGTTTGAGGCTCTTTATGTTCCTGGAGCAAGCAGATGCCCTTGGGCTCTACTAGCATGAGACAGGACATATGGAGATGTTACTGGGGCCCGCTCGAGCAAATCGATGAACAATGGGAAGACAGTGATACAGTGATACAGTGATTCATCACAGTGCTAAATCTCTCCATCAAATCTAAGCAGCAGGCTCATAGAGGATTCTAGATTGAGGGTTTTTCTCCTGCTGTCTTTTGAATATACCATTTCATTATCTTCTTGCTTATATTTTTTTATACAAGAGGTCTCTTATGAGTTTGATTTTCTTTCCTTGTACTTTAGATTTTGCTTCTCTATTGCCTCTTTTAGTAATCTGTCTCTCTCTTTGCTTCTTGCCTTTTTTTATTTTAATGTGTCTTGTTCTACTTGGTTATGGATTTTGGTACTCTCTGGGACTTTTGAGTCTATACACTGGTGTTCCTCAGTGATTGGGAAAGTTTTAGCATATAGACCTTCTACTGGTCCTTTAGGTATTCCATGAACAAAAGACTGATAAGACAGAACATTCAATATAATTGAGATATTACTTAATTATTAAAAATGATAAATTCCATTAGCAAACTATGAGTAAACATACATCCCTTAATATATTATAAGCATGAGTGAATTCCATATTCAGTGCCATTATTCACTGTTTGTCCTGTCCTTTAATGAGTCATGTAAATCTGGCTTCAAAACTAGAATTCCCTAACTGTTGGATGTACATAAAGCTTTGTTTCATTTTTTTAACCTAAATGAACACTCCAGACCCATAGTCATGCTGCTCGGCCCCATGTAGAGAGGCCCATGGAGTTTTGGAAGGTGTAAATGGCTCAGTCTCTGGCCCAGTCCAACATAGCTCCTAGGGTTCTACACATGTGTGTGTGTGTGGGGGGGCACACTGTCTGAACTTAGAGTGGGGATTTGGGCTTCTCCTCCCATTCCTCCACCTCCATGTTGGTAGATGTGGCTGCGAGCTCCCGGCCTCCATAGCCAGCATCACCAGATGAGAGACACTCAAGACCCAAGCTACACCGGCTGAACAGAAGGTGGTATGCCGCAGTCGCACAACAGACTTAGACAATAATGGAAGTTAGGACAAGGTCCTTCCGAGGATATTTCGCATTTATACATTGTAATGTTCATTCTAGTTTCAACAAACTGGGGAGATTGATGGGGAATGGGGAATTAAATGTCACACTAGAACTCACTATTGAATATACACAGACATCATAAATCATTAATATCTATAGGGCAAGCCACAAAGTGTAAGAGAAGAGAGAGAGAAATACTGAGTCAGAGAGAGAGAAGAAGAAAAGTTGCCTGCTATAGGGGCAGGCTGGTGTTGGGTGGGAGGGAGTGTTTGGACATTGGTGGTGGGAATAAGGCACTGGTGGAGCAATAGGTGCTGGAACACTGCATGACAGAGACCCAATTATGAACATCCTTGTAATTGTATATCTCACAGTGGAATAATAAAAATTAAGGAAAAAAATAAATAAATGAATAAAACCTAAATTAGAGTCTAGCTGGATAGAATATTCATGATATGGTGATTATTTTGTTCAGTTTTTGTGGCATATCCCTCTTTTTTGAGAGTTTCACAGAATCTCATTTGATAGATCTACTACAATCTTATGGGAGCTTTTTTGTATTTAGGTTCATTTTTAGCACTTGTTGCTTTCAGTATTCTGGCTCTGTATTTGGGATTTGCATTTCTAATACATGGGTCTTGGAGTTTTCCTACTTCAATATATTTTCCCTGGGGCTCTTTAGGCCTCTTGGATCTCAGTGCCCGTAATTATCAAGTCTAGTAAGTTTCTCTATGATTTCCTTAAATATTATTTCTTCATCAAATGTGCTTCCTATTATTTAGGGACTCCAATGATTCTTCTTTTTTAATTTAATTATTCTATTTTATTTTTAATTAAACATTTTATTATACCACCATGAGATATACAATTACAACGTTGTTCATGTTTAGAGGAATTGGTCACATAGTGTTCCAGCACCCCGCCCTCCACCAGTGCCCATTTCCCACCACCAATGTCCCCAATTCCCTCCCCCTCCCATAGCCTGCCTAAATTGTAGGTTCTTTATCTCTTTTCTCTCTCCCTCTCTCTCTTTTCCTTCTCTTACACATTGTGGGTTGCACTACATACACTTAGAAGCCATCATGTGCATTTTTTTGCCTGTATTTAATGCTCAGTTCTATGTTGGTATCAGTCCTTTCGATATTTATTCACACATGTTCCCTTCTCTGTCTTACCTAACCTCTGACTCCCTCATGTTTGCTGTGATGATTATTCTTTTTTTCCTCTTGAATCATCCCATCGTTAACTGTTATGTTGCTCAATCTTCTTTTCAACTCTTTTCTGGTGGTTTCCTCCAATTCATTTTGGAGGTCCTTGATCTTTTGCCCAGCTTCTGTTACCCTGCTCTACAGAGCTTCTACAGAAGTATATATATATACTTCTGTAGAAGTGTATATATATATATACACACACGTATATATACATGTATATGTATATACATACATATATACATGTATATGTGTATATATACATATAACATGTATATGTGTATATATACACATATATATGTATAAAGTTCTTCTGAATTGCTGGCTTTGGTAATAACCTGTGCCACTGATTTTAATTTCATTAAGCACCTCATGGTAGTGTCACTATGTCACTAAAGTTATTGTCAAAGGATTTACTAAGATGGCTGGTGCTGGTTGAGTTCTCTTTGTTCTTTTTTTTACTCATTGAGCTTGATGAGCTTCTGTGCCTCTTTCCCATTGAGTTTGCTCTGCTGTTGTTAGGCAGTAAGTAGTATGAAATTTGGAAGACTAAGGCAAAGTAGCTTGGCCCCTGATGATATAGTAGTTTGGTTGTGGAAGTGTTCAGGCCTAGCAGAAGGGGAATTTGCCTGCTCCATTTCAAAAGACCACTGAAGGACTGTAGCAATAATACAGAGGGTAGGGCACTTTCTTGAATGTAGCTGATACAAATTTAATACCTGGAATACCACATGGTCCCCCAAGTACTGATAGGATTTGTTATTGAGTGCAAAGTTCAACCTGTCAGCCAACCCCCAGAAACCCCTTAGCACAGCAGGGTATAGACTAAATCCAAAAACAAACAATAAAAAACTCCATCAAAAACAAAAGGTCTCTGAATTGTCAGCTGTGTAATTAATCTACCTTGGAGGGTATGGGAGCCACAAACTGTGGTTTTTGGAATTGTGGAGTTAGGCTGTTGGGTCCCTTTTAAGAGATTGCTTAAAGGGATGGCTTTTAACTCCTAAAGGGATGGCCAATATCCAAATTATGGGGATACATAAGAGTTGGAAAAAACAGTTGAGGAGTTAGTTGAAACTGGGTTCTCAGCCTGGCTTGCAGGAGTGTGTTGGAGGAGCAGAGAGCCTAGCAGAATAGAGAATTAGAGGAGCAGAAAGAAGGGTTGATTGAGCTTGTATAAGGGCAATGCTTGGAGGTAGTTTGAAGAGAGTATTAAAGGGAGCTAGGAGCCTCTGGACTGGTTCTGTACCTAATACTGTTAGTTAGTCAGACACACAGTTGAAAACTGACATCTGATGCCCAAACAACCTGGACAGTTGATCATCTGGTACCTATAGTGAGTAAACATGATTTCCCAATGGGTAGGTTGTTTAATAGCCCCTTTGTTGGGGATAAGAAATTTGTAGCTTGCTCTCACTACCTTATAGGCAGTCTTATGTTGCTCTGGTCTGTTTATTTCAGATAAGTATATTTAAATTTTAAAAAATTAATTTTTATATTACCTGAAGGAATGGAAGCATTCCCAGTGGTAACACCTTTGCAATCCAAAGGCCTTTCCAAGGCTAATAATGGCATATCAGAGGGTCCCTCATCAATAGACTCTGACATTAATGAGGAAAAGACGGAAAAAGGAACAGACACTTCAAGTTCTGACTCAAAAGCTTAACAAATTGTTTCCCCATTCTTGAAGGGGACTCTGCCCTGGATAGTCCAAGACAATTAACCCCTGCAGTTCAAGAATAATTATATTTTAATAGACCAATTACAAAAAAAATCTTATCTTTCTAGGATTACCCCTACATAAAAAGTGTGGTTATTGCTCTTTGATACACCCGAATCCCCAACCGCTGCTATAGCTCAATTATCTGGACCAGTAGAATAGCTTTACTTACATAAAAAAGCAACCTTGTACCCTGTAACTTCTTTGGAGCTACTATCCATTCTTATTATTAAAGGGAGACTGAGAACACAAGCTTGACTGGGCTTTGACCCTCATGTCATTGTCTTACCAGTACCCAAAAAAAAGAAATTTACTCTATTTGCCTCTCAGTGGAGTTCTTCAAAGAGCATTTTACTCCACTACCCAATCAGTAAAGCTTGGAATTTTTTTAGGTGTACACCTTTCTTTATCTTTTCATCATCTGCTCCTTCCCCATTCCCATTGCTCCGGTGTATTACATTGATGGATCATCATCAGGAAAAGGTGGAATAGTTGGTCAATCCTGACCACAACAGTATTTATGACTTACAATTCTACCCAACAAGTGAAACTTACCACTTTGATTTATTTACTCTCCTATGTGTCAGACCTATGTAATGTGGTGAGTAACACTGCATACGTGGTTGACTTTTCCCTGGAATGGAACTGTCACTGCTTACATAAATCCCCATAACCCTGTGGTTCAGGATTTACTTCAACAATTACAATATCTCTTACAAAGAAGCTCTGAACCAGTTATCCTGACACATATTAGATCTCATTCTGGACTACCTTGACCAAAGGTACAAGGAAAGCGATAAAGCTGATTGCATGGCAGCTCCTGTTTTTACCTCAGCTAGTGGAAGAATATCAATCCTTAAACACAAGCGCACATGCCTTAATGTACACTATTGCATCACATTAAGACAAGCCCGACAAAGTGTACATTCTTGTCCTGTTTGTGCTCCTTTACATTGACACCCTATGTGGCTAGAGCTAACTCTCAAGGTTTACAGACTAAGAAATTATGGCAAAAGAATATTACACATATTAATCTCTTCCCAAACAAATCTTTTTTCATGTCGTGATTGATGCATGGTCTCACTTTATATGAGCTGTCCCTATGACTTCTGAAAGGGTTAAGGCCATTTGTTCCTTCTTATTGCAATGTTTTTCCATTGTGGGTATCACACATTCTATCAAAGCGGACAATGGTGCAGCATATACCAGTAAAACTATTAAATCATTCTGTGATAAATGGTAAATTAAACATATCACAGGTATGTTGGCAGAAGGTAGATCTAAGGATATGAGAAGGAAGGTCTGATGGATACTGCCTGTCAACAGATACATGGGGTGTTCTGGCAGACTATCTCCCAATAGAATTAGTATGTAGAATTCCCTAGTGAGACTGTTAATCAAGCTGCAGTTACACAGACAAGGCTATCCTATGTCATTTCTCTACACATTTCCTTGTTGGCTATAACTAGCCCAAGATAGAGTCTACTGGACAATGCTCAAAGTTAGGCAGAAACAGGTTTTTCTTGTTCTTCTGTCTGACATGACCTTGCCATCATGGGGCTAGTCCAGGAGGCTGTATTAGCAACTGTAATGCGTTCTTTTGTTCATTTCATCTTACCTAAATAGCACCCTCTACAGGTTTTTGGTTCCTGGTTGTCTCCTTCCTATTATTCCCAAGTCCTGTGCAAAGAATGTGAAATGTCTTTGTAATGTAAACCATGCAAAGTTTAAGCTGTATTGCCCTTTGATACGATGGGATAAGAGAGTTGGAGTCTTTGTGGAGGGGTCAGGCAGCTCTGGTCAGTCAGCTCAGGTCAGTCAGCTGCCAAGATGAGAGCTGCTGCCCCACCGGCTGGTGATCATTAAAAATATTAATGGAAATACATCGTGTTCCTGGAGTCTCATCTCTGTGCCTCTGACCCGACAGGACATTCCTGCTTCACAGGTATCCCCTACAATCCTCAGGGACAAATGATCATTGAACATGCACACAGGACCTTCAAACTCAACTGCTGAAACACAAGAAAGGGAGTATGCCTCTGCTTGACTCCTTATCTATGACATTATTTTCCTTGAATTTTTTTAAACATTCGTCAAGGGGAACCCTACACTATGGCTGAGCATCATTTCCAGGATAATACATTAGCTCAGACATCAACTAATTCACCCATCTGGGTAAAAATTGATAATGAAAGAGTAGTGGGTAATCCAAGGAAAAGTCTCTGCCTATATCTCTGTAGATGACAACCCAAAAAAAAATTCTGGGTCTAGTTACGTCTCATCAGAAATTGGATTCTACCACCTGACTCAGCCCTCAGACAGCCAGAGGATCCACAATCTTTCAATGTTCAAATATAAGCTATCCCCACGGAAAACAGATGAAGTGAACAGAGGACCTGCAAATAAAGGCTTCTAAGGGATTGGTGGAAAGATGGTTATAATTTCTCCATTGTGTTACCCAACAAACCCCAAAATGAAACATTCTGTGACGGACTAGATGTTCTGCATCTAGAGATTGATTGGCATATTGCATTATAGTATTTTATTTGTATTTCCACAATAGATAGAATTATTATAGCTCCTTCTTTGTATTGTCCCTATAAATAGAATTATTCTTTGTATTTCCTTTGTACTTCCCCAATAGAAAGAATGTGTCTGTCTGTGTTTAAGACCAAAAAATAGGTGTTGTTTATTTACATTATATTAACAGTTTCTTTTCTTTCTTTTTTTTTTCTTTTTGGGGTCACACCTGGCTACAATAAAGGGGTAATTCCTGGCTCTCAGGAATTTCTCCTGGTGTTGCTCAGGGAACCATATGGGATGCCAGGGATTGAACCCAGGTCGGCTACATGCAAGGCAAATGTCCTACCCACTGTGCTATCCCTCTGGCCCCCTATGTTAATATTTTTATTCTTAACCTACCGTTATATTTCCTAACTAAATCCTCTATTCACTATAAAATTAACTTAAGTTCCTAAACCCTAAAAACAAAGGGTCCCATCATTTATGCGAGATTGACCCAGGACAAGCCGAAAGAAAGCTACACTGGCTTTATTGAGATGGATATTAAATAAGATACTAATTAATATATTAATCAAAATTCCTTGATCAGATGTTTAGAGCCCTATTGGGTTAATTTGGGCTTGAGGAATATGTTTAATTTATGTAGAGAGTTCCTTTTATCTGTATTTCTTCTATAAAAAATGAAAATAAAAAGGGGAGATAGGTGGCAACCTCGCCCACAGGTGTGTGTGTGTGTGTGTGTGTGTGTGTGTGTGATCCTTGAGTCTCTGCGGACCCAATCAGCCCCAGTGAACAGCTGGAACTTCCATCAACGGGAACCTAAGCAAACAACCTTTGTTCCACCCCGGGCCCCTTGGGCCCAAGCATTCTGGGAAGGGCGCAACCTCCCCCAATGGTGTGTGTGTGTGATCCTTGCATCTCCAGCGGACCCAATCAGCCCCAAGGAATAGATCAGTACCCTAGACCCACATCCCAAAACTCAAAACTCTTACTATCTATCTTTCATGAGGTACCAGTAAACCTTTGTGCCTAAACTCCCTTGCCACCCACCCAAACTCTGCAAACATCCCAGACACCTACTAACTGTACTATCTAGTCACCCAAAAACTCGCATTTGCAACCTACAATAGTTATAATGGTAAAAACAGCGCAAAAAATTCCATCAGCTCGGTGAGTGGAATAACTAGCCCAGATGACCCAAGCAATACTGATGAGTTGTATAACCTCTCTGATAAGGAATTTCGGAAAGAATTGTTAAGGATGCATAAGGAACTCAAAGAAGCAATGGGATGCAAAATCAATAAAATACAAGAGGACATGAGAGAAGAAATGAGGAAAATGCAAATGGAAATGACAGAAATTAAAAATGAGGTAAATGAAATGAAAAACACAGTGGAAGGCCACCATAGCGGAATAATAGCTACTGAAGAAAGAATTAGTGATCTCGAAGACGAGTTCCAAAGATTTTCTACACAGCACCAGAAGATGGAAAAAAAGACTCACAATTACAAAACAGACAACAAGAGATAATCGGGATGAAGCCAGAAGAAATAACATACGGATCACTGGGGTCCCAGAAGGGCAAGAAGAAAACCCTGATGAAGAAGAAACTGTCAAAGCCATAATTGCTGAGAAGTTCCCGGTGCGAAAGAACACTAGCCTCAAGATCATGGAGGCCCGTAGGATACCAGCTAAAAGAAACCCCAACAAGAATACTCCAAGACACATCTTAATTAAAATGACAAAAACAATAGATAGAGATAGAATACTGAAAGCAGCAAGATCAAAGAAGGAAATCATATACAAAGGAACATCTCTAAGATTTACAGCAGACTTCTCTGATGAAACACTCCGAGCCTAAAAACAATGGTGGGATACTGCAAAAGGCACAATGAACTGCAGGCCTCACCAAGAATTCTTTACCCGGCCAGACTCACATTCAGATATGAAGGAAAGATACACAACTTCATGGATAAGCAACAACTCAGGAACTTCATGGACTCAAAACCAACGTTAAAAGGACTGAAAGGTCTACTGCAATACGACCAAACCCATAAACACAACAAGCACAAACAGAAAGATGACACAAAATCCGATATCAATAATCTCTCTCAAGTCAATGGTCGAAACACACCAATTAAGAGACACAGAGTGATAAAATGGATTAAAAAATTAAACCCAACATTCTACTGTCTACAAGAAACACATCTGAATAATCAGAACAAACACAGACTCAAAGTCAAAGGTTGCAAGACCATTCTCCATGCAAATAGGCTCCTCCAAAAAGGCTGGTGTGGCCATATTAGTATCAGATAACATAGACTTCAGGCTGAAAAAGGTTAGAAGGGACAACGAAGGCCATTTCTTATTAATTAAGGGGTATGTACACCAGGAAGAAATTACACTACTAAACATATATGCACCCAATGAGAGGCCAGCAAAATACGTAAAACAACTGCTAAGATACCTCAAAGAAGACATTAACAGTAGCACAATAATAGTTGGAGACTTCAACACTGCTCTATCAACAATGGATAAATGAACAAGACTGAAACTCACCAAGGAAATATTGGCCCTGACGGAAGAAATGGAAGAAAGAGAGCTAGTGGATATATACAGGGCTTTTCATGCCAAAATCGCTGAATACACATTTTTCTCTAGTGCACATGGAACATTCTCCAAGATAGACCACATGCTGAGCCACAAAACATATCTCAATAAAATAAAAAAAAGACAGAAATTGTGTCAACTATCTTTTTCAGACCATGATGCACTGAAAATGGAAGTTAACCGTACAGAGAAACAGGGAGTCAAACCAAACACCTGGAAACTGAACAGCTCACTCCTGAAAAACCAATGGGTCATAGAAGAAATCAAACAGGAAATACAAAGATTTCTGGAAACAAATGAAAATGAAGACACCAACAATAAAAACTTATGGGACATGGCAAAAGCCGTGTTAAGAGGGAAGTTTATAGCTCTGCAAGCATTCATCAGGACACAAGAAAGGGCCCACATAAATAACCTGACTACAGAGCTGAAGACATTAGAAAAAGAACAAAAAAAGGAGCCCAACCCAGGCATAATAAAATTTAGAGAGGAAATTAATGAGTTGGAAACCAAAAAAAAAAAAAAACAATCCAAAAGATTAATGAAACCATCATTGATGACATCGATGAAGAATACAACCGACTGGTTCAGCACCTCCATGATTGTGCGAAGAATGCCGAGAGAGAAGAAAAACACAAAAGGACGCTTGTCTTCAGAAACTCTCGAGCTCATTCGCCAACGTGGCAAGGCGCGAGCCTCAGGAGACCAAATGCTAACGTCCAAGCTTGCTAAACAGTGCAGAGAAGCGATAAAAGCAGACCTCAAAGACAGAAGAGCAGAAATACTGGAAGATGCAGCAGAAGCCGGGGAAAAGTATTCGCACTGCCCGCCTGTCCTTCGCCAACTATAAGACCAAGATGACTGCCCTCCGATGCCCTGATGGATCTATCACATCTTCCAGAAAGGCAATGGAGAAGATTATCCAGGACTTCTACTCAAATCTCTTTGATAGCCACATCCACCTGCCCACATACCAAATTCCACGGGATGGATACGTCATTCCCAACGTTCTCCCTTCTGAAATAAGACATGCCATCTCATCGGTAAAGAAGGGAACAGCACCAGGCCCAGACAAAGTCAGACCCGAACATCTGAAGAATCTGCCGTCGGTGCTCATCAATACACTAGCTCGGCTCTTCACCCGGTACCTGTCCGAATGCAAGGTGCCCTCCCAATGGAAAACCAGCAGGACAGTTCTACTGTTCAAGAAGGGAGACATTCATGACATCGGCAACTATCGCCCCATCTGCCTGTTGTCTGTCATCTACAAGCTGTTTACACGAGTTATCCTGAACAGGATTAGCAGAACACTAGATGAAGGTCAACCATGCGAGCAAGCAGGTTTCGGAAAGGATTCAGCACAATCGACCATATCCACACAGTAACCAAGCTCATTGAGGTTTGTAGGGAGGACAAGATGCCGCTCTGTCTCACGTTCATTGATTTACAGAAAGCCTTTGATTCTGTGGAGACTAAAGCAGTCATCGAAGCCCTAGTCAAACAGGGTGTTCAAACCCAATACATCAAGATCCTTCGTGAGCTGTATTACGGGATTCACCACCAGGATCTCACCATTCTACAAAGAAGTGATCATTGATGTCAAAAGAGGGGTTCGACAGGGTGATACCATCTCACCAAAACTCTTCAGTGCCACCCTCGAGAACATCATGAGACAATTAGAATGGGAAGGAATGGGAGTGAAGATAGATGGTCGGGTAAATTACACCTCCTCCGCTTGGCTGATGACATCGTTCTAATAACACCAAACATTAGCCAAGCGGCACAAATGCTGGCTGACTTTGACCGAGAATGTGGAAAGGTAGGTCTACAGCTGAATCTGAAGAAAACTATGTTCATGAGAAATGAACTAGTTCCAGAGGCCCCATTCACTCTCAATGGAACAAACATCTCTGAATGCAGCAGTTATGTGTAACTAGGTCGAGAAGTCAACATGATGAACGACCTAAAACCTGAGCTGTGCAGGAGGAAGAGAGGCGGCATGGAATGCCTTCAAAGGCATCGAAGAAATAGCTAAAAGGACAAAGAACCTCCGGCTCCGGGCACATCTCTTCGACTCCACCGTTCTCCCTGCATTAACATACGCCTCAGAGACCTGGGCCCTACGAAGCAGGATGAGAATGCTATTCGGGTCTCCCAGAGAGGCATCGAAAGAGCTATGCTTGGAATATCACGTCTCACTCAAGTGAGAGAAGGAATCGGAGTTCTGACCTCCGTCGCTATTCCAGAATCAGGGACGCTGTCTCGTTTGCCAAGGCATCGAAAATCAGATGGGCTGGACATGTAATGCGATTTGGAGACAACCGCTGGACTAGAGCCGTTACCGACTGGATCCCACGGGATGTCAAAGGATCACGTGGCCGCCCACCTACAAGATGGTCAGACTTCCTTGTTAAGACCCTGAAGGAACGGTTTGAGGCTCTTCATATTCCTGAATCAACCAGATGCCATTGGGCTACATTGGCACATGATAGGGTCCAATGGAAATGTTACTGGCGCCCGCTCGAGCAAATCGATGAGTACGGGATTCAAGTGATCAAGTGATCAATGAAACCAAGAGCTGGTTCTTTGAAAAAATAAACAAGATTGACAAACCATTGTCAAGACTTGTAAGGACAGGGAAAGAGAGAACTCAAATAAACAGAATCAGAAATAAAAATGGGGACATGACAAAAGTAACCAGAAATCCAAAAGATCGTCAGAGAATACTTTGAGAGCCTGTACGCCATTAAACAAGAGAATCTAGAAGAAATGGACAAATTCCTGAAGTCCTATAATCTCCCATGGTTTGAAACAAGAAGACCTATAATACTTGAATAAGCCTATCACCATCGTGGAAATTGAAAAAGTAATTAAAAGTCTGCCCAAAGACAAAAGACCAGGTCCAGACAGATTCACTATTGAACTCTACCAGACCTTTACGGAGGACCTACTGCCAGTCCTTTTCAAGCTCTTCCAGGAAATAGAAGAAACAGAAAACTCCCAAACAGCTTCTACAAGGAACATATCACCCTGATACCCAAAGCAGGGAGAGACAACACAAAGAAAGAAAACTACAGACCAATATCCCTGATGAACAAAGATGCTAAGATCTTCAACAAAATACTAGCAAACAGAATCTAAAGACTCATCAAGATTATTATACATCATGGCCAAGTGGGATTCATCCCGGGGAATGCAAGGATGGTTCAACATTGGCAAGTCAATCAACATTATACATCATATCAATAAGAGAAAATATAAAAACCATATGATCCAATCAATATATGCAGAGAAAGCATTTGACAAGATCCAGCACCCGTTCATGATTAAAACCCTCCAGAAAATGGGAATTGAAGGGACTTTCCTCAAGATAGTTACAGCCATCTAAATAAAGCCCACAAAGGAGCATCATTCTAAATGGGGAAAAACTGAAAGCCTTCCCCCTGAGATTAGGGACAAGACAAGTTTGCCCTCTCCTCACTTTTTTGTTCAATATAGTACTGGAAGTACTTGCCATAGCAATCAGAGAAGAAAAGGACATCAAAGGGCATCCAGATAGGCAAGGAAGAAGTCAAGCTATCATTATTCGCAGATGACATGATATTATACCTAGAGAACCCTAAGCTCTCTACCAAAAATATCCTAGAAACAATAGACACATATAGTAGAGTGGCAGGACACAAAATCAACACCCAAAAAGTCGGTGCTTTCCTATATACAAATAATAAAAAGAGAAGAAAGGGATATTAAGGAAACGATTCCATTCACAATTCTGCCACAGAAAATCTAATACCTAGAAATCAACTAACTACCAAGTGTGTAAAGGGACCTGTACAAAGAAAACTACAGGACACTGCTCCAAGAGATAAAGAGGACACAAGGAAATGGAAACATATTCCCTGTGAATGGATGGGGAGAATCAACATTGTCAAAATGGTAATACTCCCTAGAGTTCTGTACAGATTCAATGCAGTCCCTATAAGGATACCCATGACATTCTTCAAAGAAATTGACCAAACACTCCTGAAATTTGTGTGGAACAATAAACCCCCCAAGGATAGCTAAAGCAACCCTTTGGAAAAAGAAGATGGGAGGCATCACCTTTCCCAAATTCAAACTGTACTATAAGGCAGTAGTAATTAAAACAGCATGGTATTGGAATAAAAACAGACCTGTGGACCTATGGAATAGAATTAAGTATCCTGATACCCTACCTCAAACACATGATCATTTAATCTTTGATAAAGATACAACGAGTCTAAAATGGAGTAAGGAAAGCCTCTTCAACAAGTGGTGTTGGGAAAACTGGGCAGCGACATGTAAAAAAAATGAATTTGGACCTGTGTCTAACACCATGCACAAAAATCAGATCAAAATGGATTAAAGATCTCAATATCAGACTTGAATCCATAAAGTACATTGAAGAAAATATAGGAAAAACCCTCCACGACATTGAAGCTAAAGGCATCTTCAAAGGTAAAACATCACTAACAAAGCAACTAGAAGAAAAGATAAACATATGGGACTACATGAAACTAAAAGAGCTTCTGCACCTCAAAAGAAACAGTGACTAAGATACAAAGGCAGTCCACAGAATGGGAAAGAATATTCACCCAATACACATCTGATAAGGGTTTAATACCCAGGATATATCAGGCACTGGTAGAACTTGACAAGAAGAAAACAAACAACCCCATTAAATAATGAGGAGAAGAAATGAACAGAAACTTCAACAAGGAAGAAATTCAAATGACCAAAAAACATATGAAAAAATGCTCATCATCACTAATCATCAGAGAGATGCAAATCAAAGAAAACAATGAGATATCATTTTACACCACAGAGACTGGCACATATTCAAAAGATCAAGAACAACAAGTGGTGGTGTGGATGTGGTAAAAGGGGTCACTCATCCATTGTTGGTGGGAATGCCGGCTGGTACAGCCTTTCTGGAAAACAATATGGACTTTCCTCCAAAGACTAGAAATTGAACTCCTATTTGACCCAGCCATACCACTCCTGGGAATCTACTCTAGGAAGCCAAACATATGCAGCAAAAACACCATCCCTACTTTTATGTTCATAGCAGCATTATTCACAATAGCCAGAATCTGGAAACAACCAGAGTGCCCTAGAATCCAACTGAATAAAAGCTTTGGTACATCTACACAATGGAATACTATGCAGCTGTTAGGAAAAAATGAAGTTATAAAATTTGCCTATAAATGTATGCACATGGAGAAGATTATGCTGAGTGAAATTAGCCAGAAGGAGATAGACAGATATAGAATGACTGCATTTATTTGCATGACATAAATATATATGTACATATTAT